>JAXGGA010017145.1:0-25047 GCA_038373865.1 Uloborus plumipes | reverse complement strand
AAAAAACAATGATAGAAAAATATTCCTACAAATATCAATATGATTTTTAAAACTATTTTTAGACACGTAATTTAAAAAAATATGTTTTTCCTAACTTCTTCAAAAAAATTGAATAAGAAAAATATTCCTACAAATATCAATATGATTTTTAAAACTATTTTTAGGCACGTAATTTAAAAAAATATGTTTTTCTTAACTCAAAAAAATTGAATAAGTAAATCATTAATGCCTCAAATTTTCAAATTGATAATTGGTAATAATCCAATCCAAGGGGGTGGGGGTGTAGAGGGAAAAAGGGACATAATCTTGAAACATATTCAAAATATCAATTATAGTTCTCCAAAAAAAAAAAAAAAAAAAGGAAAGGAAAGAAAAGGAAAACGAAAGGAAGAAAGCATATTCTACGTTTTCTTCTGATAGAGAAAAGCGAGTCGATTGTCGATGCATGATTAAACATTTTGCTTTTGAAATGTAAATAAAAACATAGCATTTACAACAGTGTATTTAATGGTACAAAAAATTCCTTTATGGTCTCAAAAGGAATCCAACACAATGAATATTTTTAAAACATAAATTGGTACTTACTTATAGTTGGTTGTCCTGGTGCTCCTTGGGTGGCGTAAGTGGAGCTCCTAAATCGAACACCACTCCTACTGAAGGCCTAGGAACTATATGAGTAAGTACTAAGCAAAAATGTCCAAATCCCCTAATTTTAATGAAACCCATGTGTCGGATTCTATGGTTCCCTGGAATGTTTTCCCCTTTTTTAGGCTCGTCGTAGTTCTTTTGAAGCTCATCAGGAAGTGTATTTGCTAAGTATATTTACGAGTGCTTTGCCGGCGAATTAGCTACGTAGCTGAGTAGCTACTGACTACTACTAATAATAATAAAGGGCCTTCCATGCAGCAATTTGTGGTTTGCCCATATGTGTTTATGTGTTTTGTTCGTTTGAGGACCGATGCGACAATGCCGCGGGCCACTCAGACAAATCCAGTTCCCCAGTCCACGACGGCAGCGTCGGACGAACATAATAGCCATCTCTTTCTCTGTGATGTTTTTATGGTCACCTTATCGAAGTAGTTGAAATGGGATGAGAACGGGTGGTGTTAGCAATTGTTAGTTAACGAGATAACTAATTTCGGGCACTTCGCATTCGCCCTGCGTTAGGAGGAGAGGGAAGTGGATCGAAGTGGGTGGTCTAGCAGCGAGGATCAAGTCTGCCCTCTCTTTCTTTTTTAGCATAGTGTTTCCGTTTTGCCTCTTGCTACGACTTTATGAAATGAAACGGCACAAACATATTTTTTTAAAAAATGGCTTAAGTGGTAAAATTCAGACAGACCGCTTGTTGCAACAAAAGGAAAAAAAAAAAAAAGCCACAAGTTTTAAAATTTAAACCGGCCGCCCGGCCGACTAAAAAAAATAATAACGCCACAAGTTTTAAAATTTAGACCGGCCAACCGGCCGAATAGGAAAAAAAAAAAAAAATGCCACAAGTTGTAAAATTTACACCGGCCAACTAAAAAAAAAAAAGCCACGAGTTGTAAGATTAGACCGGCCGTACGGCCGAATAAAAAAAAAAAGGACGCCACTAGTTTTAAAATTTAGACCGGCCGGCCGACCGACTAGAAAAAAAAAAAAAAAAAAAAAAAAAAAAAAAAAAAAAAAAAAACACGTCACAAGTTGTAAAATTTGACCAGCCGACCGGCCGAAACACAGGCGGCCCACCGGGAAAATGCCCGGCTGCCCGCCGGCCCCATCCGCCCCTGAAGGCATTCGACAGGGTTTGGATACCAGCCCTCTTATACAAACTCATACGCCTTGGAAGAATAATAAATAAAAACCAAATTGAGATGGAGCACCTGGGCAACCACCCAGCCAGCATAACGAGCATTTCTTTCGACCTCGAGGTCCCTGAACCTTTAAACGAGTACAGTATTTATACTGATGGTTCACACCTCAATGAAAAAACTGGTAGTGCATTTGTGGTTTACTACTTTGATAAACTAATCCACACTTTCAAAGAAAGACTGAACAACTTAAATACGGTGTACCAAGCCGAATTAAATGCAATCTTTAAAGCCTTAAGGTATGCCTCCGTCCTAAGGGATAACGCAATTATTAATATCCATTCAGACAGCAGAGCCTCACTTTTAAATCTAGCCCACCCTAAACTAGCAATTACGGAACTAACAAGGAATATTTTCGAGGAAATAGGCAAATTAAAAGACAACAATAAAACCGTGAGGCTCCATTGGGTCAAAGCACATGCTGGCTGGGAGGGAAACGAAGCTGTGGATAGGGAAGCAAAGTTAGCAACCCAACTTGATGAAGTAACTGACCTTAAATTGACTAAACGTAAATTAAAATTCCTAACCCGCCAGGAGGAAATTAGAATTTGGGAAGGCCATTGGAGCTCAGCAATAAATGGGAGAGCAACCTTCGAACTGATAAACTTTATTCCGAAAATTAAAACTTCCGACCCAGTTACCAACCAATTCATTTCCAACCACGTCAAAACCCCGGCCTACCTTAATCGTTTCCATCACATAACAAACAATATGTGCACCTTCTGTGACGAAATAGGAGATGCAAAACACTACCTCACAGTTTGCAAATTGACAGATGAATGTAGAAGCAAATATCCAGAAGGAACGCCGACCCCCCTCCGTAACAACGAGTATCTTTTCCATCCATCATATATTGAATACTGTAACCTGATAAAACGCACACTAATGGCCTCTCATTTCTTCCAACAGGATATTTCGGCATAACCCTTCCAGCTCGTAAAGAAACCCGAATCTGACACCTGATTATGACACCCGAACTAGACACCGGACAAGACACCAGACAAGACACCCGAAATTGACCAACTAAACGAGACGAAGAAGGAAAAGGAACTTCATACACTGTGGACCAGAACATACAGATGAAGACTGGCCAAGTTACCCGGGGCTGGGACCGGATTTTGTAACGCCCTCAGTGGCAGTGTAAGTCCCAGCATCCGCCAGCATAGCGGCTGGCAATGTTTTGTAAATATCTCTCCATTGTATCCAAGACTTCTGCGAATGCAGATATTGTACCTTTAAATAAATTGGAGGAACACAGCCGGGTCGCTGGCTGGCATCAGTGAGTGGTTAGACGACGAGAGATTCCCTAGCTCCGGCTAGTTCCCTGAGAAGCCTGCGGGTAGAGCAGGGCGGGGAATCTCGATGGGTACCCCATGCATACATAAACATTATCAAATCCTATCTAACAGATAGGCACTTCGTCGTTCGTGTTAACAAAGCATACTCAGCGCCCAGGCAAATTAATGCCGGGGTGCCGCAGGGATCGATTCTCGGTCCCACTTTATATACTCTTTACACGAACGACATTCCACGCACGGACAACACCCAGCTTGCCATTTACGCAGATGACACCTGCATCCTGGCCTCTGCCAAAAATCCTAACGAAGCCTCCGCAGCCATACAATTCCACCTCAATTTGCTGGATATCTGGTTGCGTACTTGGAAAATAGAAGTCAACGCCTCAAAAAGCATTGCAGTCTCTTTCTTTAGTGACCCACCCCCCCCCCTTAACTTATACCTTTATACTAGCCCCATTTCTTGGGCCAAAACTGCACCTTATCTAGGAATTACTTTCGATCAAAAATTAACTTGGAGACCTCACATCGAAAACATTCGGACAAAATTTATTAAGGCAAAAGCCTCTCTCACCCCCCTTATCCACAGGCGTAGTGTATTGTCTACGGACAATAAGCTACTCCTCTATAAAATGTGCCTCCGCCCCATTATTACCTACGGAGCACCCATCTGGGCCACCTCCGCAATAACAAATTTTAAACGTGTTGAGAACCTTCAGCGAGTAATGGTCAGGGATGCCGTTAACTCCGAGTGGTATGTCCGTACGGACAAAATCATAGAGGAGATCGGCATTCCAACACTCAAAGAATTTTCTAAAAAACTTGCCAAGAGATTTTTTGAAAAAATCCCACTGGTTCAAAACGACTTGCTGGACAGTAAACCGGATTATGATTCGACTGATCCAGCAAACCACCGCAGGCCCCGTGCCCTACTCAGCAACTATAGCTGCACGGCGCTCCTTGGCGGCTCGCCGCTAAGGTCCGCCGGATGGCATTAGGGATGCTGTCCTGGCTTGGACTCCCATTCAAAACTCTTTTTATAACCATATTATCGTTCAGTTTTTTAACGGCTTTTGAGCCTGCACTTTAACTTCTCTTTTGCTTACTTATAAAACCCCAGTTTCCTGGGGGGGGAAAAAAAAAAAAAAAAAAAAAAAAACCTTTTCCCATACTCCCTCTATTTTAATTCTTTTTTGGTAATTTTTCATCATTTTTCTGGTATTTTTTCACATTGAAATTTGTTTAAATTTCTTGCTCGTAATTTAACTACCATGCCAGCTCGTCATTGGTTTCAGAAGCGCTATCTCACCCCACCAACCAATCACGACATGGGAGGTAGAGGGCTACGCCCTAGGAACTCCCAAGGTTCAAATATTTCGTCCCGATTTAAGGTTTATATACAGAAAATTTGGTGATTGTGCTGCAATCTGCAATAAATTGTAGCTATCACTCGAGGAATAAAATTCGAATGTTTAGGTTCCCAACATGTGAAAAAAGAAGGAAGAATTGGGTTATAAACTGCCGGCGCGAAAATTGGATTCCGCCGAAAAATTCCCAACTTTGCAGAGTTAGTACGCTTGATTTTTTATGGATACTAGGGCTCGACCGATGCACCGGCGCCGATTGTTGAATTTTTTTCCATCGGACATCGGTATCGGCCGCCGATGCTAACATGGAAAAAACATCGGCCTCAAAAATATCTTCATGCCGATGCAAGGCCGATGGTTTTTTTTTTTTTTTTTAAAGTTATTTCTTAAGAGGGAGCTCTATTTTCTCTTTTTTTTACTTCACAATTAAAAGTATGTTCAGCATGTGGCTTGAAATCAGGCAGCAAATGTGACCAACATAGTTAAGGGTTTTGGAATTTTCCGAATCTGGCCAATACCGAAATTTTCACAACACAGCAGACATTTTCCGAGTGATCACTTTGATGCGAATTTTTAGAATTACAGTAAAAAATCCGAATAACGGAACCGGAAGTTTTTTCCGTTATTGGGAGGTGTTCACTATTAGGGAGGATTATGTTATTTCAGATTTTACCTATTATTTTAATGCAGTTTTATAATATTGAATATAGACACAGT
Source organism: Uloborus plumipes (assembly GCA_038373865.1). Classification (NCBI taxonomy): domain Eukaryota; kingdom Metazoa; phylum Arthropoda; class Arachnida; order Araneae; family Uloboridae; genus Uloborus; species Uloborus plumipes. Next base: position 19,821 of record JAXGGA010017145.1, on the reverse strand, counting down.
CATAGAAAAAAAAAACGAAACACTGAATTATTCGGTTGCTATACTTACTAAGAACAAAAGAAAGATGTCTTCTGACATGGATTAAAGTCTTCTACAAAACTATGTGAACAAAATGTTGATTTGTTTACATAATTAGGTGCGGACGGCCAAAAATAAGCTGGGTACCAAGCGGAATTACTTTAGGACCAGTAGAACAAAAGTTATGAACGAACAAAGATTTAGGGACAATCACCACATTCAAAATTCTACTTTCAAGGTCAAAGTTTACAAAGAGTATACAAATTATATGTATTTGGAGAAATTAACTGAAGCTACTCGCTATAATTGATAATAATTTCTGTAATTGATACAAAATTCTCGGGTTTTGTTAAAGTTACAATATTTTTGCAACTTGGAAGAAAAAATCCTACTATTAGCGTTCAAGGAAAAAATGCAGCATTCTATCTTTTTGATGAAAAAAAATAGATGCATATTTTTTTTCATTTACGCCCTTTCTCAGGCAGCACATACCTTCTAGAAAGAAGTTACATTTTAAAAGTCTTTGTATTTAGATAAACTACTGTATTAGGATTGGCAATAATGTTAAAACCGTGACCCATAGTTTAAAAAAACGCCGAATCGCTTGATTATTTCGAATAAACTCCCGAGATACCACATTTTCCAGTAAAAATCAAGTATCTACTGAAACAGCTTTTTGAATTGCTACATGATGCATGAAAGCAGACTTGTCACATTGGACACATAATATCATTTGGGTTGACTTCCAGTGTTAAAATATGCTTAGCAGTTTTATTTGTCATTTCGCTTTCAGCGTATAGTTACTGTTGAAAACAAATGCTTAAAAAAACGCTGAGTGTATTCTGCAACTGGTGACTAAGAATATTCTATTTTCTTTAAATAGAAATTTTTCTGCTGTTCTTTCAGTTTGAGCAATTGTATATGGTCCCTAATTTCTGCGAAAAATGGATCTTTTAGCATATCTCAAAAACTACTGGATATTTTGAGCTCCCATTTTGGATTCTGATTTCAAACTATTTCTGGATTGTTTCTCCATCAAAATATTATATGGTTCCAGATCATCATTTTTTCAAATATTAATTTCATAATTCATAAAAAATTAAAAATTTCATCTGAGAAGAAGTAAAGGCAATTTTTATTATTGGATTGGTTCATACTTTGATACAAAAAAAAAAAAAAACAATCTTTGCCGTACCCAATTTGGTTTAGGTATTATATGCACAAGTATCAAAATTATTTTTAACATTATGGGAGGGTTTTTTCTCAGTTCAATTGTAACGCAACGGCTGGAGCAAATTTAAAACGATTTGGTATACAAAGTAAAATGGTGTTGCTGATCACAAATATGTGATAAACAAGAAGTTCTGTCAAGAACTAAACGAGCCTACTTTCCCGTACATCGACATCGGCATTCTCGCATCTGCTCATTATTCTCTTGATTATCTGAGACTTAAAATTATGTCAAACATACCTTTTTAGCACTTAGAGCTGATTTCGAAAAGCAAAATATACCCCTTTCATCAGATGAAATAGACACGTAAAAAGTAATTAACGAATAAATAAAGTTTTGTCGCACCTTTTAAAGAGTGTAACTGTTACAGTTCCTCCGTAGAAAAAATCCTCCATCGTTTTCAAAAAAAAAAAAAAAATAATAATAATAATAATAAAATAAATAAATAAATAAATAAAAGTACAAAGAGCATCAAAACACATTTTATCAAAGAAAGAAAAAAAAAAAGAAAAACAAAAACTCGTCCGTAAATAAAATGTCTCGAATTTCACTTTTAATCTGTTGCCAGTTGTTAAATATAAATAAAAAATAAAATGTTCTCGTGAATGAAAAATTTTTGTTACAAAAAAAACATCGTCTGCCAAAAAAAAAAAATAATAATAATAATAATAAATAAAATAAAACAAATGAATAAATAAACAAAAAATCGTCTGCACAGTCAGTAATTTTTTTTCTGAGCCTGCATTTTCGCCATGTTTGCAGAGTCGGAGTCGGAATCAGAGTCCTCACAGAAGATTACTCAGAAAAGTACGTTACAAACATTATTTATCAAAACCATTTTCTTACAAAGTTAGTTTGAAGGAAATCCGGCTTTAAGTTCAGGATCAACATTCAACTTAAATTCCCCATAGACGCTAATGTTATTTTTCTTTCTGAACGGTTCATTATTGAACGAAAACTGGTTCAAATCAAAAAGCGAAGTATGGGATTGTGTGGGAAAGCCTCTTCGAGATCTTTCAAACAAAAAAAAGTTTATTCCATTCGGACGGTTCACTCAAAAGTTATTAGGTGGGGAAAGGTTGCTTGAACGGTTCAATGTTGAACGAAAACGTGTTCAAATTGAAAATTTAAATACGGTAATGAAGTATCCTTGCTGAGATCCTTCGAACAAAAAAAAGTTTATTTAAATCGGACTGTTCACTCAAAAGATATTAGGAGTGACAGCTTGATTGAGCGGTTCAATGTTGAACGAAAAATTGTTCAAATCGAAAATGTAGATACGGGAATGAAGTATCCTTGAAAAGATCTTTCGAACAAAAAAAAAGTTTGTTCAAATCGGATTGTTCACTCAAAAGTTAGCATCGCGGGACCGGTTGTTTGAACGGTTCAAAGTTGAACCAAAAATTGTCCAAATCGAAAAATCAAATATGGGAATGAGCTGCACTCGCTGAGATCTTTCGAACAAAAAAAAAAAAAAAATATTCCATTCGGACGGTTCACTCAAAAGTTATTAGGTGGAGAAAGGTTGCTTAAACGGTTCAATGTTGAACCAAAAGTGTTCAAATTGAAAATTTAAATACGGTACTAAAGTATCCTTGCCGAGATGCTTCAAACAAAAAAAAGTTTGTTTAAATCGGACTGTTCATTCAAAAGTTATTAGGGGTGACAGCTTGATTGAGCGGTTCAATGTTGAACGAAAAATTGTTCAAATCGGAAATGTAAATACGGGAATGAAGTACCCTTGAAAAGTTCTTTCCAACAAAAAAAAGTTTGTTCAAATCGGACTGTTCATTAAAAAGTTAGTATGGCGGGACCGGTTTTTTGAACGGCTCAAAGTAGAACGAAAAATTGTTCAAATCAAAAAATCAAATATGGGAATGAGCTGTACTCGCCGAGATCTTTCCAACAAAAAAAAGTTTGTCCAAATCGGAATGTTCATTCAAAAGTTATTAGGGGGGGACAGACAGACCGACCGACAGACCGACCGACCGACCGACCGACCGACACACAAATTCCCCATCTCAATACCCTACTTTCAAATTGTTAATTTTTCGATATTCATTTTACCTTTTTATTTTTTTAACTTGGCGATATTTTTTTGGACTTGGCGATATTTTTTTAACTTGGCGATATTTTTTGGACTTGGCGATATTTTTTAAATGCATTAAGCTACTTTTAATACTTTTTTCGTCTTTCTTTTATTTTTAACGGGAAAGTAGGCTAAAAAGGGGGTTAATAGAAAATTTTAAAGTTGATGCCGAGTTTTATATGAAGACGGCCCCTTAACAACAATTTACCAATAGAAATTTGTAGAGCACATTATTCCTGAAAACATAACACTTTACACGTGTCTCTGGTGTTAATAGTCTTCGAATATGAGCGAGTGTTTCGTTTTTTTTTTCTATGACTGTACCATTGCCATCTTGCGCTACGATACTGATAATTTGTGTATTACAGTCAAATCTGTCTATCTCGAATTCCACGGGATAGAAGAAAAATTCGAAATATGAAGGTTTCGAGATACAGAGTTTGTGATAAAATTAACAAATATAAGCAATTGAAACAAAGTCAAATATTTAATAGATCGTTTTGAATTGATATTGTTGAATACTTTACTGCACGATGCGTCGTGAGTCCACGTTTTACTAATTGTGATGACTTTTTCGGTAGCAAGTGAATGCAGACCTTTAAGTACGAGTATAGTCTTTGAATGATATCTCATAAGATGATTTTTGTCTCCAAGTCATACCATTGGATAAAGGTGGCCGGAGATGAAACTAAAAAATGAGAGTTGTCAAAATTCGAGATAAAGAGGTTTTCGGGAAAAATCATCCGAGATAAACATGAGAAAAAACATTAAATTTATGATGTAAAAGCAGGGAAATTGAAAAATTTCGACATAGAGAGGTTTTCAAGATAAACAGGTTCGACTGTATTTACTATGTCTCGCTTGAGCTCATATCATTTAACCTTGGCACTTTTAAATACTAGCGTGCCTTTTCATTGCAATCATTTGACAACCCCCCCCCCCCCAATCTCTTTTACCGTATCTTTCTATTAGAAGCATAGTTCGCATGCCTACGCATTTTTCTCCACTGTTCTATGTTAATCTATGAGATATTTTCATTGAAAAATTACAATTGTAAATATGTCGACGGCCTCTATTACTTACTATCATGTACTCATTACTCAAGTCTATTATATTTAAAATATATTAGGGGTGGGACACGATGGATGCAATTTCGGAGCAGCCAAAATTCTGTTTTGGAGAGGAAAAATAATTATTTTGGAGCATACTGGAGGGAAAAAAAAAACACCGTCTTGGAGCAGACTGAAACAGGAGAATTACAATTTTAGCACGACTGAAGCAAAAAAAAAAAAAAAGAATGCCATTTTGATGCAAGATTTAGCAAAATAAAAAATCCAACTAGGAGCAAAAGCAGCAAAAAAAAAGGTGCAAACTCACTCTTTTTTTTTTTTTCATGGTCATTTATTTTTCATTAAAATAAGTTAAACTGTCGCAGCTTTTAACGAACATGCAAACATTTCTGTTCATACATTTTAAGTATAGTGAAATTCAAGCTATGACTTAGTATTGTAATTTATCTGTTGCCTTTTTAGCCTACTTTCCCGTTTAAAAGAAAAAAAAACGAAAAAAAGCATTAAAAGTAGTTTAATGCATCATAAAATTATCTCCAGGTCCAAAAAAAAGTCAAACAGAAATAAAAACATTTAAAAAAATCGAAAAATTTATATTTGGAAAGTAGGGTTTTGAGATGGGTAATTTGTGTGTCGGTCTGTCTGCCCCCCCCCCAATAACTTTTCAACTCAATAACTCGGTTGCTTCATTGTTGTGTGCAATATTACTGTTTTAGAGTTATTTATTTGTAATCCTATTATTGCATTGATTCGATGACGTGGTGCTATACAATCCATATTGCGACCGATTAGCAATCAATTGCAGAAATGGGTGACAATCTAGATTTTCGTTTCTAAACGTGGCTGATAACAAGGGATTACATGCAAAGATTTTATCATAATGACTCTTCAAGCTCACGAGTAAGCTAAATTTTATTCATTAACTATTTACGTTATTCTTTAAGATAAATTTAGTTTTTGTCTAAACAGTATTTTTAAAGCTGACATCTATCTAGAATGTAACTTAAATTTTTTGTTGCTTATATTCGGTGCAATTAATGCTCCTCAAATGAACCTAACTAGGCATTTTATGTCTTTGTAGTACTAAACGAATCATAAATTTAAAAATAAATCAAATATTGCACCATATTTTTATCGAGCCCACTTCTATTAAGCATAAATAATAATAATAAGAAGAAGAAGAAGAAAAAAAGAATTAATATTGATCGCAAAAAAATTCAAATAAAATAAATGTAAAAAAATTTCAATTAAAATAAATTAAGTTATAACTAAGTGTTTAACACTTTTTTGAAGTCTACAAGCTAAATTGAAACATCAGATTTAAAATGCAAAGTTTAAACTGAAGTTAATGTAGACATTTTTATTAAATTCAATTAAATTGCAATTATAATAAACAAAAATATCTTCATGTGAATTTTCGATCATGTGTCAGCCTTAAAAAAATTCTTCAGCTAGAAAAATAATCAATATTGAAGAATAACAGAAATATTTTAAGAATGAAATTTAATTCGTGAATTTGAAGTGAAAATAACAAGTAAATAAATAAATAAAACTCCTTGCATACGGATTGTCATGACAAGAAAATGCCAAGATCTTGATATTTTCTTGTTATAACAATCTTTATGCAAGATTACAAAAGCAATATCATCTTGCATAGAGATTGTCATGAAAAGAAAATGTCAAGATCTTGCTATTTCCTTGTTATAACAATCTTTATGCAAGATTGCAATAACAACCTAGCCTGGTTTTTTCTTGATATTAGGTTGCATGCTCCTTGTCAGACAATCTTGTGGCAAGACTCTGACAATCGAAAATCAGAAACATAACAATCTTGAGGCATGATTGATGCAAGATTGCATTCTTGACACATCAATCTTGATGCAATCTTGAGGCAAGAAGTTTTGCTTGCCGGGAAAACCTTAGCAAATATGCAAATCACATATCTCATTCTTTCTTGCGAGTTTTTTAATCTTTTTTCTTTTATTCAATCAAAATATGCTACGAGCAATAGTTTTAGAATTTCTGCAGTACATCTATGAGAAGTAATTGGTCAGAAAACTATTGTAAAAATTCTCTAACAATAATGCTAATGCACTCTGTTGATATTCTGTGCAATGCTAAAGAATGAACTGTTTTGCAAGAAATCTACCAATGAAAATGCTTAATAATAATTTAGAATTCTATTTGAAATTTGGATAATATTTTTAACGATTGAATCATTTTTCAAGTTAAAATCAAAAGAAATGTTCATCGACAACTAGTATTTTCGAATTGCATTAAGTTCTAAAACGTAAACCCAAGTAGCATAATCCCCTTACATCACGTTTTCCCGAAGAGTTGACAGAACGTTACTTGCAACGTAAAAAGAGCGATAATTTGTCAAGTTGCATTTCGGTAATGCAACGGTTGCAGAACAGTTGCTTGTCACGGTTTGTCAACGATACTGAAACGCTACATCAATGACATTTTTAATGTTATATCAACCTTTATTTGCAACGCTTCATGACGTTGCAGCAGCATTCGACTTATCACCGATTTTTACTTCCTTTTACGTAGTAAAGGAAGTATTGTGATCGCGAAAAAAAAAAAAAAATCACTCAAATTTGAGTCTAAATTTTGATTTTTCTCACCCCCGAATGAATGTTCAGAAGTTTTTTCGACCTGTCAGCACGTGCATATGTACCTACTAACATATAAGCAGCCGAAAAATTCTTTTCAACCACCCTCGAGTTAATTACGACGAGTTTTGTATGTACGTGTGTTTTGTGTGACGTCTGTATGTACGTGTGTGCGTATGTATGTATGTGGGTCGCATAACTCAAAAACTATATGCCGTAGAAGCTTCTAGCTTGGTATGTAGGCTCTGAGGATGGTCTAGTTGTGCACCTCCCCTTGTGGTTGCATTTGCATGTTCCCAAGGGGGTGTTTTACCCCTTTTTGGGGATAAATCAGTGTTAATTTCAATGCAGACTCAAGTGATATAAATTGACGATACCACTTGCCGATATGTTGCCAAGCTTTTGGTCGCCAAGTGTTTGAAGCCGACTTGGCGACATATCGCCAAGTTGGCGACAAATTTGGCGAAAAAATTATTTTTTGAATTTGGGTTCAACTTGGCGCTATTGGCGATATTTTGCAAAAAATTCACTGAATGATATTAAAATCAGCAATATTTAGAAAATTAACCATTGCAAAATATTTTTTGCATTGTTTCGTGGCAGATTAGGGGAGTAAATATTTGAATTGTTACCTTGCTCACTCCAAGCACTTTTTTTAACACTTAAGGCAACTACTAAGAAATTTACACGTAAAAGGAAGTAGTGTGGGGTCCATACCAGATTTTTACTTATGAAATAAAACTTATTTTAGCACTCCTCAATAACTTGTTACATTTTTTTTTATTTGAAAATTTTCATACGAACCTTAAAAGTTGAGTTTGAGCTCTATTTTTGTACTTTTTTTTCTTGTTGGGTGTGTTACTTTCGAAAACACCCCAAATATAGCATTTTTTTCCTTTGAAAGAAGAAAATCCAAATTGAAGCAGTTAACATCGTCAGCTTTCCAGTAATTATAAAACTTTAGCAATTAATTAAATGGGCTTCAAAATAAAAAATAAGAGTACAGGAGACTAGTAAGGTTACGGAGTGTCGGAACACTTTTAGGATCAAGATCAACGATTTACAAACATTTCAAAATATATATATATATATATATATATATATATATATATATATATATATATATATATATATATATATATAATTGAATGATTTTATTCAATTGCTTTTGTCAAAAAAATATCATCTTTATTCAAACCGATCAAGGCGATCTTTATCGACATGATTTAAATCAACGACGATAACCCTATTATAGGGTTAAGGACTAGTACTAAAATAAGAAAAGCATGTTTTTAGAACTAAAGACAACGAATACTAACCAGAAAGAAAAAACTTCACAAAAAAAGTAATGGAGAATACATACCTTTATTTGAATCTAATTGACTGATTGAGCAAAATTACAAAATGAAAACCGATCGCGCACCACACAACAGCAGATAATCGACAATGAAGAACGCAAAGATTCCCCCCAAAAGCGACTAGTTGAGCAGTGGATGTAGCAAACAACGATAAGCAACGTGATGTTGCGTTATTTTTCAGCATGTTTGTCAACGTTTCAAGTATAATTAATTTGCCACGAAATGTTGTGTTTAAAAATTTTGCTTTTGTGACGAATCTTCAAAATAGCGTGTTATCACGTTGCCTGGAAAACAGTAACGATCTGTCAACCAATTGTAACGTAATGAAATGTAAAGGTTGCGTTTCAGTGTTACTTGGGAAGTTTCACGAGACCATAATAAGTCTGACCATAATGCAAATAACGTATTGTAAAAAGCGCCTTTTGTGAGTAATGGCACTCACTTGTTACAAAAATATAAATGGTAGTCCACAATTAATCTTGCTCAAAATACAATCCATATCTCGCTAGACTATGGGACGTAAACAAATTAAGGTTACAGCAGCGCTCTCTAGCGGTAGTGGAATGTTGTTGCTAAACTGCTATCACGGAGATTCATCTCCTTCCTTTTACTCCCTGATCTAAAGCAAAAAAAAAAAAAAAACGTTGCACCGATGCCAGTTACATTAAACGCAATGTTTTACTTTTAAAAGTAGTTTTTTTAATCCCCGCAAATTAGGGTGTTTTAGAGGTAGAGCGGCTAGATCAGGAGAAATAACTCAGCAACAACAACTATGTAGCGAAACCAGCAAAACTCGTTCGTTGTTTTATCGCCTTTTTACTTCCTTTTACGTAGTAAAGGAAGTATTGCAATCGCGAAAAAAAATTCACTCAAATTTGGGTCTAAATTTTGATTTTGCTTACACCCGAATGAATGTTGAGTCGTTTTTTCGACCTGTCAGCACGTGCATATGTTCCTTTCAACATTTGAGCAGCCGAAATATTTTGTTCAACTACCCCCTTGTTAATTACGACGAGTTTTCTCGTGACGTCCGTATGTACGTATGTATGTATGTATGTGCGTATGTATGTCGCAAAACTCTAAAACTATATGCCGTAGAAGCTTCTGGTTTGGTATGTTCGCTCTGAGGGGTGTCTTATAGCTGTGGACTTCCTCTTGTGATTGCATTCGAATGTCTCCAAGGGGTGCTTTACCCCTTTCTTGGGGAAAATCATTGTTTGAATCAAGGGCGAATCCAGAAATGCTCCAAGGGAGGGGCGATTGTCTTTTTTTTCCAACTTGTTCCCCTTTTTTTAACACATATCCTGGTTGGCACATGTTTAATACAATTGTTTCGGTCTTCAATTTTGAAAAAATTCTAGATCAGAGCCTTGAATCCCAACCACTTCTTAAAAGTATCATCGAAGATCATCTAAAAGTGCCTTTTTTTAACTTCCAAGTCGAAAAATTGCTGGAGAAGAATCCCTCACCTTGTATCCGCCCCTGGTTTGAATTGTTATCTCGCTCACTCTAAGCAAAAACCGCACTACGTTATCACTTAAGGCATCTATTATGAAATTTTTCTGTAAAAGGAAGTAGTGTTGCGTCCATACCATCTTTTTTCTCTTTGTGTCTGTTGATGGATTGATTTTTCTAAAGATTTGTTTCTATAAATGTTATTTATTTATTTATTTTTAACTTCCAGTTGAGATAAAATAAATGACCTCATTCTCCTCAGGAAATACCACAGAAAAGCGAACTAAAGATGTAAGAAAAGCGTCATCTAAAGCGAAATTAAGGACTTATCAGAAAAGGTCATCGAACTGTGAAGCTAAAATCAGTAGGTGGTTATAAGCTTTGGCTACTTGCCGAAAATCTACAAATCGAGAAGGCAAAAACTACTCTTGCTGGCAGCAATAGCACAGGCATTGTAACAAAAATCTCTTCATAATTAAATTCAGTTTGCATTTATATGACTTTTTTTTTTATTTGTAATTGATATTGATTTATGTTTTCATCAGCGTGCATACGAGTTGATTGTTTCCACCTGTTTTTTTCGAAGCAATTTCATTATTTATATCCAGCGACAAATTCGCAGTTCACCTTCCTTCTAATAGCAGAAATTAATTATGACGTATCTCCTAAGTGTACTATATCATTCGGGAGATAAATAATGCAGCAGTACGCTCGCGAAAAAAGCTTTTAGTCTTTCATTTCTTTCCATGATTTGCTTCTTTCGGGCGATCTTGTCCACCTCGTGATGCTTATGTGTTTCATTAATAAATAGTGATATTACAGGGAAATGACCGAAATTTTGCTGTTAAAGAAATAACAAACCTTAGTGGGACTTCTGCAAAAAACTTTCTTCATTACCTTTTATAATTACTACTTTTTAATGAAACATAGGAATTTCACGTGCGGGACAAACATCCGGCTCTTTCGTAGAATGGTCCTTGATTGTTCTAAGACTTCTCTCACTAGGAGCTGACTCGTCAGCCATTTTGTTTCCTACCGAGTGTGCTTGCTGTGTCGTCTGCAAACAAAAACCTCGCCGATTTGTAGGTTTATTTACAGAAAATTTGGTGATTGTGCTGCAATAAATTGTAGCAATCACTCGAGGAATAAAATCCGAATGTTTAGGTTCCCAACATGTGCAAAATAAAGGAAGAATTGAATTATAAACTGCCGGCGCGAAAATTGGATTCCGCCAAAAAATTCCCAACCTTGCAGAGTTAGTACGCTTGATTTTTTATGGATACTAAGGCTCGTCCGATGCATCGTCGCCGATGGTTGAAATTTTTCCCATCGGCCATCGGCATCGGCCGCCGATGCTAACATGGAAAAAACATCGGCCCATCGGTCTCAAAAATATCTTAATGCCGATGCAAGGCCGATATTTTTTTTTTTTTTGAAAGTTTTCTTTAGAGGGAACACTATCTTAATATATAAAAATTACGTGTCCCTGTGTTTGTGGTCAATGGACTCCTCAGCTACTGAACTGATTTTAACCAAATTTTGACCGCAGTTTCAGTTTGGTCCAACTTAAATGATAGGATAGTTTTTATCTCAATTTAGGACCGCAAGAAATTTTTTATTGCAAATTATCTATTTAGCTACCAGCTTTTCTGTATTCTTGGCTATGCCTTTTTACTAAGCCTTTTTTGACACCTCCATGGCTGAGGGACATAAAGCACACGTTCTGGCAGCTTCCGGAGCGCAGTAAACAGGTTGTAAGTTAGCAGTGCGTTGAGTGTTATTTGACGTTTTTGTGAAATCAATTACAAACAAACGCGTTACTTCCCTTGAAATTTATATGTGATAAGCTGTCAGAAACGATTGTCACTTTAGAGTTTTTACGCCTCTGAGGCTGAGAGGTGGAAAGCGCTTGGTGGGATAGCTCCTGGACTGCATTTAAGTGGCTGTTCTTCTTACTACTATTATATATACAAAAGTTTGTTTGGATGGATTTATGGATGGAGCAGTCAGTTGATAAGCAGTCCGAAAAAATTATCTTTTTAACTAAGCCTTTTTTGAGCCTCTGTCGCCGGGCGACATAAAGCACATGTTCTGACAGCTTCTGGAGCGCAGTAAAGTAGATTGTGAATACAGAAACAATAATGGATGATTAATGTAGGTACTTATTATTATTTTTTGTATTTTCTAATAAAAAAAAACTTAATAAATTCAAAAATTTGCTTATTCATTGCCTTTAAGGTGGAACAGAGTTCGCCGGGTCAGCTATAATGGTAATAAAGTTTTTTGTTTCTATTGAAACATTATAGTTTAACCCATACCTTAGCTACAGCAACGCGTGGCCGGGTCAGCTAGTTTTCTATATTTTTTACTTCACAATTAAAAATATGTTCAGCATGTGGCTTGAAATCAGGCAGCAAATGGGACCAACACAGTTAAGGGTTTTGGAATTTTCCGAATCTGGCAAATACCGAAATTTTCACAACACAGCAGACATTTTCCGAGTGATCGCTTTGATGCGAATTTTTAGAATTACAGTAAAACCTCCGAATAACGAAGTTCCGAAGAAACCTCCGAAGTTCTGTCCTTATTGGGAGGTGTTCGCTATTAGGGAGGATTATGCTATTTCAGATTATACTTATTATTTTAATGCAGAATTATAATATTGAATACGTAACATTGCCATCTTGCGCTACGATACTGATAATTTGTGTATTACAGTCAAACCTGTCTATCTCGAATTCCACGGGATAGAAGAAAAATTCGAAATACGAAGGTTTCGAGATACAGAGGTTGTGATAAAATTTACAAATATAAGCAATTGAAACAAAGTCAAATATTTAATAGATCGTTTTGAATTGATATTGTTGAATACTTTACTGCACGATGCGTCGTGCGTCCAGGTTTTACTAATTGTGATGACTTTTTCGGTAGCAATGCAGACCTTTAAGTACGAGTATAGTCTTTGAATGATATCTCATAAGATGATTTTTGTCTCCAAGTTATACTATTGATAAAGGTGGCCGGAGATGAAACTAAAAAATGAGAGTTGTCAAAATTCGAGATAAAGAGGTTTTCGGGAAAAATCATCCGAGATAAACATGAGAAAAAACATTAAATTTATGATGTAAAAGCAGGGAAATTGAAAAATTTCGACATAGAGAGGTTTTCGAGATAAACAGGTTCGACTGTATTTACTATGTCTCGCTTGAGCTCATATCATTTAACCTTGGCACTTTTAAATACTAGCGTGCCTTTTCATTGCAATCATTTGACCCCCCCCCCCCCCAATCTCTTTTACCGTATCTTTCTATTAGAAGCATAGTTCGCATGCCTACGCATTTTTCTCCACTGTTCTATGTTAATCTATGAGATATTTTCATTGAAAAATTACAATTGTAAATATGTCGACGGCCTCTATTACTTACTATCATGTACTCATTACTCAAGTCTATTATATTTAAAATATATTAGGGGTGGGACACGATGGATGCAATTTCGGAGCAGCCAAAATTCTGTTTTGGAGAGGAAAAATAATTATTTTGGAGCATACTGGAGGGAAAAAAAAAACACCGTCTTGGAGCAGACTGAAACAGGAGAATTACAATTTTAGCACGACTGAAGCAAAAAAAAAAAAAAAGAATGCCATTTTGATGCAAGATTTAGCAAAATAAAAAATCCAACTAGGAGCAAAAGCAGCAAAAAAAAGGTGCAAGCTCACTCTTTTTTTTTTTTTCATGGTCATTTATTTTTCATTAAAATAAGTTAAACTGTCGCAGCTTTTAACGAACATGCAAACATTTCTGTTCATACATTTTAAGTATAGTGAAATTCAAGCTATGACTTAGTATTGTAATTTATCTGTTGCCTTTTTAGCCTACTTTCCCGTTTAAAAGAAAAAAAAAACGAAAAAAAGCATTAAAAGTAGTTTAATGCATCATAAAATTATCTCCAGGTCCAAAAAAAAGTCAAACAGAAATAAAAACATTTAAAAAAATCGAAAAAATTATATTTGGAAAGTAGGGTTTTGAGATGGGTAATTTGTGTGTCGGTCTGTCTGCCCCCCCCCCCCCCAATAACTTTTCAACTCAATAACTCGGTTGCTTCATTGTTGTGTGCAATATTATTGTTTTAGAGTTATTTATTTGTAATCCTATTATTGCATTGATTCGATGACGTGGTGCTATACAATCCATATTGCGACCGATTAGCAATCAATTGCAGAAATGGGTGACAATCTAGATTTTCGTTTCTAAACGGGGCTGATAACAAGGGATTACATGCAAAGATTTTATCATAATGACTCTTCAAGCTCACGAGTAAGCTAAATTTTATTCATTAACTATTTACGTTATTCTTTAAGATAAATTTAGTTTTTGTCTAAACAGTATTTTTAAAGCTGACATCTATCTAGAATGTAACTTAAATTTTTTGTTGCTTATATTCGGTGCAATTAATGCTCCTCAATTGATCCTAACTAGGCATTTTATGTCTTTGTAGTACTAAACGAATCATAAATTTAAAAATAAATCAAATATTGCACAATATTTTTATCGAGCCCACTTCTATTAAGCATAAATAATAATAATAAGAAGAAGAAGAAGAAAAAAAGAATTAATATTGATCGCAAAAAAATTCAAATAAAATAAATGTAAAAAAATTTCAATTAAAATAAATTAAGTTATAACTAAGTGTTTAACACATTTTGTTGAAGTCTACAAGCTAAATTGAAACATCAGATTTAAAATGCAAAGTTTAAACTGAAGTTAATGTAGACATTTTTATTAAATTCAATTAAATTGCAATTATAATAAACAAAAATATCTTCATGTGAATTTTCGATCATGTGTCAGCCTTAAAAAAATTCTTCAGCTAGAAAAATAATCAATATTGAAGAATAACAGAAATATTTTAAGAATGAAATTTAATTCGTGAATTTGAAGTGAAAATAACAAGTAAATAAATAAATAAAACTCCTTGCATACGGATTGTCATGACAAGAAAATGCCAAGATCTTGATATTTTCTTGTTATAACAATCTTTATGCAAGATTACAAAAGCAATATCATCTTGCATAAAGATTGTCATGAAAAGAAAATGTCAAGATCTTGATATTTTCCAGTTATAACAATCCTTATGCAAGATTACAAAAGCAATATCATCTTGCATAGAGATTGTCATGAAAAGAAAATGTCATGATCTTGATATTTTCCAGTTATAACAATCCTTATGCAAGATTACAAAAGCAATATCATCTTGCATAGAGATTGTCATGACAAGAAAATTTCAACATCTTGCTATTTCCTTGTTATAACAATCTTTATGCAAGATTGCAATAACAACCTAGCCTGTTATTTTCTTGATATTAGGTTGCATGCTCCTTGTCAGACAATCTTGTGGCAAGCCTCTGACAATCGAAAATCAGAAACATAACAATCTTGAGGCATGATTGATGCAAGATTGCATTCTTGACACATCAATCTTGAGGCAAGAAGTTTTGCTTGCCGGGAAAACCTTAGCAAATATGCAAATCACATATCTCATTCTTTCTTGCAAATTTTCTAATCTTTTTTCTTTTATTCAATCAAAATATGCTACGAGCAATAGTTTTAGAATTTCTGTAGTACATCTATGAGAAGTAATTGGTCAGAAAACTATTGTAAAAATTCTCTAACAATAATGCTAATGCACTCTGTTGATATTCTGTGCAATGCTAAAGAATGAACTGTTTTGCAAGAAATCTACCAATGAAAATGCTTAATAATAATTTAGAATTCTATTTGAAATTTGGATAATATTTTTAACGATTGAATCATTTTTCAAGTTAAAATCAAAAGAAATGTTCATCGACAACTAGTATTTTCGGATTGCATTAAGTTCTAAAACGTAAACCCAAGTAGCATAATCCCGTTACATCACGTTTTCCCGAAGAGTTGACAGAACGTTACTTGTAACGTAAAAAGAGCGATAATTTGTCAAGTTGCATTTCGGTAATGCAACGGTTGCAGAACAGTTGCTTGTCACGGTTTGTCAACGATACTGAAACGCTACATCAATGACATTTTTAACGTTATATCAACCTTTATTTGCAACGCTTCATGACGTTGCAGCAGCATTCGACTTTTCACCGATTTTTACCTTCTTTTACGTAGTAAAGGAAGTATTGTGATCGCGAAAAAAAAATATATCACTCAAATTTGAGTCTAAATTTTGATTTTTCTCACCCCCGAATGAATGTTCAGAAGTTTTTTTCGACCTGTTAGCACGTGCATATGTACCTACCAACATATAAGCAGCCGAAAAATCCTTTTCAACCACCCCCGAGTTAATTACGACGAGTTTTCTCGTGACGTCTGTATGGTTCGAGATAAACAGGTTCGACTGTATTTACTATGTCTCGCTTGAGGTCATATCATTTAACCTTTGCACTTTTAAATGCTAGCGCGCCTTTTCATTGCAATCATTTGACCCCCCCCCCTAATCTCTTTTACCGTATCTTTCTATTAGAAGCATAGTTCGCATGCCTATTCATTTTTCTCCACTGTTCTATGTTAATCTATGAGATATTTTCATTGAAAAATTACAACTGTAAATATATCGACGGCCTCTATTACTTACTATCATATACTCATTACTCAAGTCTATTGTATTTAAAATATAAACCGGGGCGGGGGGGGGCACGATGGATACATTTTCGGAGCAGACAAAATTCTGTTTAGAGAGGAAAAATAATTATTTTGGAGCATACTGGAAGAAAAAAGAACACCGTCTTGGAGCAGATTGAAACAGGAGAATTACGAATTTAGCGCTACTGAAGCAAAAAAAAACAAGAATGCCATTTTGATGCAAGATTTAGCAAAATAAAAAATCGATCTAGCAGCAAAAGTAGCAAAAAAAAGGTGCAAGCTCTTTTTTTTTTTTTTCATGGTCATTTATTTTTCAACAAAATAAGTTATGTAACTGTCGCAGCTTTTAACGAACATGCAAACATTTCTCTTTATACATTTTAACTATATAGCGAAATTCAAGCTATGACTTAGTATTATGATTTATCTGTTGCCTTTTTAGCCTACTTTCCCGTTAAAAAGGAAAAAAAAAAAACGAAAAATAAAGCATTAAAAGTGGTTTAATGCATCATAAATTATCTCCAGGTCCAAAAAAAAGTCAAACAGAAATAAAAACATTTAAAAAAAATCGAAAAATGTATATTTGGAAAGTAGGGTTTTGAGATGGGTAATTTGTGTGTCGGTCTGTCTGCCCCCCCCCCCCCCCAATAACTTTTGAATGAACAATTCGATTTGAAAAAGTTTTTTTTTTCTGTTGGAAAGATCTCCGCGAGTACAGCTCATTCCCATATTTGATTTTTTGATTTGAACAATTTTTGGTGCAACTTTGAACCGTTCAAACAACCTGTCCCGCAATACTAACTTTTTAGTGAACAGTCCGATTTAAACGAACTTTTTTTTTGTTCGAAAGATCTCGGCAAGGATACTTCATTACCGTA
This sequence comes from Uloborus plumipes, assembly GCA_038373865.1. Lineage (NCBI taxonomy): Eukaryota > Metazoa > Arthropoda > Arachnida > Araneae > Uloboridae > Uloborus > Uloborus plumipes. The sequence goes on along the minus strand of JAXGGA010017145.1, from coordinate 2,481 downwards.
TTTAAATTTCCGATTTAAACAATTTTTTGTTCAAAATTGAACCGTTCAAACAACCTTTCCTCATCTAATAACTTTTAAGTGAACAGTAGTAATTGAATAGACTTTTTTTGTTCAAAAGATCTCGGCGAGGACACCTTATTCCCATATTTCGCTTTTTAATTTGAACCATTTTTCGTTCAATATTGAACCGTTCAGAAAAAGACTTAACATAGCACCTACGGGGAAATTTAAGTTTTATGTAGATCCTGAACTTAAAGGCGGATTTCCTTCAAACTAACTTTGTTAGAAAATGGTTTTGATAAATAATGTATGTAAAGTACTTTTCTAAATAAGCTGCGGGGAGGACTCTGCTTCTGACTCCTTGACTCTGGACTCCGACTTCGCAAACATGGCAGAAATGCCAGCTCAAAAAAAAAAAAAAAAAAAAAAAAAAAAAATGACCCACTCCTACCATTATAATTTTAGAGCTTTCGAATTCTACTGACGAATCTAATTTTTTAAAACCGACTCCGACACTGAATCTTCGACTCCAACTCCGCCAACCGCCAATATAGTAGAAATACAGGATCGGAAAAAAAGACCGAGTCGTTTAGATAATTAAAAGAATTGTCAAGTGAACCCAAATGGGTTCACTTGACTGTTGTCAGTGAACCATCATCTTTTTGCACTGATGATGGGGCTTTATTTATAATAGCCCCGAAATAGCTATTTGCTAGAGTTTTCTAACTCTTTTTAAACCTTTTATTTGTACTTTTAGACACGCTGTCTTGCATTTTTAACTTCATTAATTGTACAAAGTTTTCGACTGCTTTTCTTACAAATTCTGTTATGAATTGTTTTCTTTTTCCCTTATTTAACAAAAAACTGGTCTACACACTGAAACTTTTGATGCAGTAATTAAAGAAACAATACATTAAGAAATAACAGGTTTGCCATAAATCTTGGCGGTAAAATGTTTTCCTTACCAATGTTTATCGCCAACCAAATTTAAACACTCGTTGTACTTTTAATTTAGCAAGGAATACGTCGTAATTAAATGTCTGATTTTTCATTACTACTTCAAACAAATCAAAGCAATTCCTTTATAGCAGTAAAAACTGAAATTTTTAAGCAAATAATTGAAGATTGATTTCCTTGGCCAGTTCTTTTATTTAATTGTCATCTTTTGAAAATGCATTCAGGTTTCATGCTCAACTTATAAAGTTATAAGTAGTTTTTGGTTGGATAATTTTCTTCTGTAGTGAACAATAACTGAGAGATTCTTAACAGTAGTTCGCTTGTTTAGGAATCATCAACAAAAACGTCAGTTCAGAAAGGCACTTTAAAAATCTAATTAAAATGGGCATCATCTATGTATTAGGTTTTTATTTTCTAAAATTCTAAATTTTATTGTTGGACATAAGTTCATACATTTTTTAGTGGAGGTATTTATTTATTTAGGGGAGACCGGGGCACGATGACGAGCCGGGCAAGATGACGAATTTCGTATTTTTCTTCATTTTCCGCTAGGTAGCAGCATTAACTGATCATTACAGATTCTTCTATCTATTCTTCGTTCAGCAATAGTATAAAGTCACTGAAATCGCCATTTTCAAGACAGTTCTGAAGTTGTTCTGGTTTACCGCTACCGCGATCTAACTTCTATCCATGTGCAAATAAGCTCTGATGCAAATACAGGTAAGATTTATTGCTTCTCATTAGTATTGTTACAAATCTTGTAAATAGTTGTTGTTTTTCCTGCTTTGCATCATTTTTACTAGTTTTGGTTTTATCTGGCTACATGTTGCAAAAGTATCTGAAGATATCACTTCTGCCATTTGTATACCGACCCTGTAACACTTTGTAGTTTTTACACATGCCCTACATTTAATAAGCATGAAGACATTTTCGCGTGGTTTTCTTTTTGTCACTAGAATTTGTGAATGGATTATTCAAGTTATGAATGAAACAGAATACTCCAGATTTTGCTAGAATAATTGGAAATATCCTTCAGAGTATAAATAGCTGGCCTTGAATACAGTGAGTTAGTTCTTTTCAGATTTTGATTTCTGGAGACTCGTTTTTATTCGCTTTGGGCGAATGTTTGTTTTGCTTTTGTAATTACTTAATTACTGTTCACGTTAGATACGTGGGGCTGAGTTACTGTTGAGAGTACAGTGTACTGTTTGCTACCTAATTGCTGGATGTTTAGCAATTGTTTCCTGCTCCTGTTGTAAATAGTGTACATACTTGTAAATAAATTTATAGTTACTTCCTCAAGATTGGAATGCTCATTTAAAGAAAGTTGAAGGTGCTACGGACTCGTTACAATTTTGGCGCCCAACGTGGGGCATCTTCAAGGACTTTCTTGGAATTATCTGCGAACTTGGACTTTTGTTCCTGTGGACTTTTTGACGGAATTTCATGGTGATTACTCGAGCAATGGAGGAACAACTGAAACAGCTCCTTGATGCAATCAACGCTGTTAAAAGTGACATGACT
>JAXGGA010017144.1:0-25049 GCA_038373865.1 Uloborus plumipes | reverse complement strand
ATTTTTCCTGCGACGGTTAGTGAAAGAGCACATCTCCTAACCTAATTACCCTCCGAACAGCCTAGTGGGCGGGTCTACGCCTCCTAGGCCCACCCCCAATTCGTGGGAAAACGGACTACAGCGTGGCGAAGAGTTGCGCTGAAAAGTTGGACGGCTTCAAAACGCTCCCTATCTCCTACGGCAGCGGTTCTCAACCGGTGGTTCGCGAACCCCCAGGGGTTCGCGAGGTGCCTGAAGGGGGTTCGCCAAATTTATATTGCAATGGTGGACTTTTAAGTATTTTTGAAAAAATAAAGAAATATTCAATTTACGTTCATTGTTATTGTTCTTTTAAAATTTGAAAACAAGTCGGATTTTTCCATCTCTATCTGGCTCAAAAAAGTCTCTAAAAATATTTCAGTGGTTTAAATAACCTTGATAAAATACAATTTTCTTTTTCCTTCCAAAACACGACAAAAAGAAATATCCCTCTGACTAAATGTCCAAGTGGGGGCATGCAGAATCGTTGAATTAGCTGTGGCGGGGGTAGCGACATCCTTGAAAAGGCGCCATAAAGAGTTTTCATGAAGAATATGCATTTGCAAGTTTAAAAAAAAAAAGAAAAAGAAAGAATAGTCAGGCAATACAAAATTGGCGGATCTTGAACCTTGTGGATTCTATGACAGCAAAAGGCTCCAAATTGGAAATTTATTACTGGATTTTACTCAGTTCTTTTTTTTTTTTTTTTTGTAAATATATAATGTTAGTTTTTAAGATAAGAGTCGTATCAATAGACTCGTGTACACAAAGGATTTTCCTCATACACATATCTGAAAAATAAATACCAAAATAGACTAAATGCAGAGCCTGATCTGAGACTGAGACTTTCATACATCGAACACAACTATCAACTCCTTTGTTCCCTCAAGCAGCCACAAATATTCCATCAAGTTTCTTTCTTCAAAATCAAGGTATGTTTTAAGAACTAATTTAATTTTTAAACAACTTGTTCATTATTTTTCTTGTATCTACAGTTTCAATTTATTAATGTCTCTATTAATCGGTGTTTGAAATAATATTTTTGCATATTGAAATCAACTGCTATGAAAAGGAAAAGCAAATTTAGTGTTTTTTTTAATTGTATTCTTACATGTTACTTATTTTAAGACCAGGGGGTTCGCGAAATTTTTTCGATGTTACAAGGGGTTCGAAAAGAGAAAAAGGTTGGGAACCGCTGTCCTACGGGAATCAATGTAAATGATACTGAATCTGTCATCCTTTTAAATGCTGCTATGGGAAAGAAAAAAAAAATTTTTTCAACTGGATTTTGGTGTAAACCATCGATTAATATTAAGAACTAAATATGACTTTGATCCCATTGAAATTTTGCCGTATCTTTTAAGAAAGATGTTTAATCGACGGCATCTAGCTACTTGCCAAATTTGACATATATTCGACTGTATGTGACATTTTCTTTGCATTCTACGATATAAATTTTGCTGAGAATCAGTTCTCTAAATTGTTGATAAATTAAGCATGAGGCAAAAAATTAATTATGTCAGTATTTAATTTTGTTATCAATTAAATATATTTAGTAGACAAAATAATTATTAATTTAAATATATTTATTAAATATATTTAGTTCATAATGTTAATCGATGGTTTGAGCAAAATTCCAAGAAAAAAAAATATTCTTGCCAACAGCAGTCTTTAAAAAATGATAGATTCTGTCAGATTTGGCAAGTTGGTAAGTGCATTCGATTAAACCTATTTCTCAAAGAATACGGCACCTATTTTCGTGGGATGAAAATCATATTTATTTCATAATGTCAATCGAAGATTTACACCAAAATCCAGTTGAAAAAAAAAATTTTTCTTCCCCTTAGCAGCATTTAAAAAGATGACAGATTCAGTATCATTTACATTGATTCCCGTAGGAGATAGGGAGCGTTTGAGCTAGCGTCCTCTGGCGGCGGGTGAGAATTCGTTGCCACTTTTAGATAGCAGAGATTTAGCTCCTCCTCTTTAATCTCCTTGAACAACACCAAAATAAGAAATAGCAATCCTAAAAAGTCCATAAAGGAGTGCCAGATTTGGCGCTTAATTTTTTTTTTTGGGGGGGGGATCAAAGTTATACCGCTCAATCTACACATCCTTGGAGGCCCACGTTGTCAGAGGTAGAGTGCCTTGAAAACAGTGCTGCCATACAGAGTCCCCCTGATTGGTCAAGGAGAGTTTTCGTCCAGCAGGGAGAAAGCTCACACCGTCTTCCGTAGACTTAACATGGTCGAATTCTAGTAGCTTCAGAAAATTGCGGTGCAAATAAAAATCAAGGCATTTATCAATTATTTTCTACATATTTCAGACTATTGAATGTACTGGCTACCTAATGCATTCAAATTTTTACAATATTAACGTGTTTTCTTTTCGTTATGAGTGTTTAAACTTGAGATACCGAAATCTAATGCGTTTGGCGAGATTTTCGTCGCCAAATGAAAGCTCTTATTTTTAGCTTCTCGTACTCAGCACTATACGAAAAATAAATATTATTAAACATTTGTTTAACATGTATAATGCTTTAAATGACTGTTCAGTATCTCATTTTCTTCAACAATTTGAAAAATGCTTTTTTTATATGCTTCACTTTTTAAGATTAAATAACAAGCATGCATTATGATTCATTAATAGAGTTTAAAATCTGCTATTTGTTGCGTATAGAGTTTTTTTATTCATTTTCTCCCTCCACTTAACAATGTAAAATTTTTTATGCTTTAAATGTGATTGAAAATTTCATTCATTCTTTTATATTCCTTATGAATTTTGTAAAATTACTTGTCTCGAAGCGGTCTGCAAAATCTTGATAAATAAATGATCCATAGTGAAAGCGTAATGACTGCAATAATTGTTAAAATTGCACAGTGAGTAATAATATTTCCAAAGAATAAACTAGAGTAAGCAAAGAATAAAAATATCTTAGGTTTTAAAAATTAGCTGTAATATAAAACTTTTTTCGGAGTTTCATTAATTATTCAGTTTATTTACTGAGAAGGTAGCTAATGAGCATAGAATTGTTTAGCGTTTCGTTTTCATTCCTTGTAGCCCTTTTTCCAAATTTGGCTAGTGAAGAAAACTTTTTAAAAGCTTTAAATTATTGACTCTATTCGCTTTTTTTTTTTTAAATATCCAAATCATATTTAAAATTTTCTTTACAAAGAAATAAATTTTCAACAGAAGTCAGTTACAGTTTTTGTAGTTTTACATTTTCTCATTGCATAAAATGCATTCGACGTGTTAAAATTGTATTAATCAACAAAATAAACAAAGACAATAAAAAAATGGCTGGCATTTTACTTCTAAGTTGCAGCTTCATATCATAAACTTGCTATTAATTGGTAATTTTTTAAAATCTGAATCCTAAAAACGCTATTTACCCCCTTGTCAATTTATTTCAGTTTTGTACTTTCATCAGTTAAAAATAAAATGCTATTAAAAATAAAATACTATACTAGCTAGCTACAAATTTCTCCTCTTGTGTAAAACTTTGTATAACGCCAAATTGACGCGATCCTGTTCTAAATCTTGGTACTCTCCATTAATCGCGCCAAACCGGTTCGTCTCGCAGAACTTTGACGAATCCTGGCAGCCGTGCTTTTCACATGGCATCACTCTGTTTTCAAGGCACTCTAGTCAGAGGGCATAATAACGGATCCCACCGTAGGATCCTACGAGACGATTTTCATTGGGCGAAATGGTTGCCGTAAAATAGAGCTTAGCGCCAATGAATGTCAATATTGGCGAAATAACGCTTTTTCCTCTGAGTTTTCTTTTTTCTCATTTTTTTTTTAATTATTTATTTTTTCCGTGGATACGTTTTGTGATAATTTTATTTGACAATGAATGGAAATGTATGAAAATGTAGCTCAATATTAAACCTAAAGATTTGAAAGGGATTCAAGATACTGTTTTGAAACTCCGTTCCATTTACTACCAGTTTGTTGAAAAAGAAAATTAACCTCCAGTTGAAAATCATCTCGATGAATTAGAACCGAAAACTAAAGAATGAGTTAAAGAATTTTTGCTTCTCAGTCAAAGCATGAAGGGAATAATTAATTCTGGCAGAGAAATGGGAAATAATATCAATTGCACTACAAAAACTTTTGATTGCAAAATTTGCAAGTGAAATAGAAAAGTGGAACACGTTTAAATGAAGTTTAATAGTATAATTAATATTAATGACCCCTTATCAAGGCCGTATCCAGAGGGGGGCCCGACGGGCCCGGCCCCCCCCCCGAAACCCGAAATGTTTTATAACGTAAAACAGAAAAAAAAAGTTTTTTTTTTTTAATTTCAAATGGCAAAAAAAAAAAGTTTTTTTTTCCTTTTAACTATTAAACGAGTGAAAATTTGAAGAAGTACAAAAAAAAAAAAAAAAAAAAAAAATGACAATTCAAATTCTCATTAGCAACATACTTGAAAACAAGACTCTCATTCGCACTTCCAGCTCTCTTTCCCAAATCAATTCAGGCTCAAGGCAAGCTACTTGTCAGTTTTTGATCGGCTCATATTTCTCATCAAATAATTCAACTATGAACTAACTAAATGGAAAGAATGTTACTCTCTTCAGGCCCGTGCCCAGGATTTCGTAAAGGGAGGGGTTTTCATACTTTTCCCTCCTTATGTTTATATTGCTAGGAAAACATACCAGTGTTTCATTTTGGGGCATCACAGTTGGTATAGGCAAGGCTACACTAGATAGCGCTTTATACAGGCTTCTTCATTACCCAAAACATCAATGGTAAAGATTTGCCCGCTAGAGAGCGCTGAAAAAGGACCTCCTAAATGTTTGTTTACATTTATTAGCATGTTGTTTCTGCTGTAAAAAGTGATGTTTATCCTATCTTTAAGGGTTGAAAAATATTGATATAGTTAACTGAAGTGGAGTACAGAGTGAATTGATGCCGAAGGCCTTATTAGTACTGCTTTTTAGGGGAAATAAATTCACTTTTCAGGTAAAGTTGGTCGCAACTCATGATTCAGTCATACGACATTCATTCATTGTTTACTTTCTTCGAATTAGCAACATATAGCAATGGCGTTCAATTTTAACATATCTGCATTAATAAAATATACGCTTATATTCGCAGCCGATAAATAAAAATGTAGCAATGAAATAATATTGTTCTATTTACTATTTTGTTTCATTATTGTTGCTCACACGATCTTAATTGCTACGCAAAAGCTCAGATGTTCATTTTGATAGCGTTGACCCATCAGAGCGATAAATGGCGAATCTATTCGTGGGGACATTTCCTTTTGATGCCCCAGAATGAATGCCCTGCAATGAAGCGATTGGTGTTCAACGGAAAGACGATTGACAACAAAACATATTAATTTCTTTAGTAACAACGAAATGAGCATATATAATCGCTTGGTACTAAAGAGCAAGTACGAAAAAAATAAACAAAACTACAATTTAACGACGACCAACTGTAAAATTTTGTGTTCATTTACACAAAAGAAAAAGGTAATGTTCTTTTTATGTTAAATTTCACACATTGATAATATTTCGATAATTGGGAATCTGGTGTGGTTGTCAAATTTTTGGCGATAATTACTTTATTTTGTTGCTCTTTAGTTTATGTTTGCGAAGGAAGTATTTCCCTCGCTCATAAATTGGCCACAAAGATTTAACGCCAATAGGGAAAGATAACCAGACTTCCAATCACCGAAATCTTCCCTTTTTTGTTTCTAATTTCACACATACGTTTAATACTTGAAAGTAAAATAATGGGCCAACTGAAAAAAAAAAAGCTGCGAAATAATGTGAGAATTCTTATTAAAAAACTCGCCAAATCAACTTCAAAAGCTCCATTAGCATGTAACATAATAAGTTTAATAAATATATCGAGCCATTATTATCATTGAAATTTAAATTAAAATGCAAAATAAGAGAAAAGAAGCAACCATGAAGACGATGCAGACTTAAAATTTTAATCTTCGCTTAGGTGGTAAGAAAATACATCGCCAAGTTAAAAAACGTACCTATAACTGAAACGTACATACTACCAAAGATCTCGGTTATTGAAATATTCTCAAAAGCTTTGCGGAGAACTTCCATTAAAATGTAAAAAAATCGCCAAATAAATTAATTTGACCATCTAAACTCATCAAAAGTTTTGATGGAACTATCGTTCCAAAATCGCCATTTATCGCTCTGCGGTGCCAGTGTCGTTTCATAGTTAATAAATAATTAGAATCAATTAAAATGAAAAATAATTCGCTAACTAATTAAAATAAGCCGTTAAAATGCAGAATAAACCAACAAATCGAACGAGCTATTAAATAACATTAAAATATACTAAAATAGAATTGAATGCCAAATTGTAAAATGGTCGCCAACAAATTAACTTTTAATTTTGTCTTTTATTATTTGATTTGTAGAAATGTTAGTTACCATAAAATTCGATAGATGTCGCTGGAAAAGGACGTCCGTTTTTATCCCAAGGAATTTGATCAAATGAAGAAGCCTGTATAGCGCTATCTAGTGTAGCCTTGGTATAGGTCACAACATTCCCCCCTCCTTCGAAGCCTTAATTTTAAATCGTGTTACCAATCCAGTATGGTATTTTATATCCAAAGGATTATATAAAATATCATACTGGGATTGGTAAAATATGCATGTAATGATTTTTTTTAATATCCTTCCCCTCAGAAGAGAAATTTTGCATGCGTTTTGCCTGCAATAGGATGAAGTCGAAAATTCACACAACTTGATGTCAGAGGTTGCGCGAATTTTAGAGTTCGGTAGATTTCGAGGCCATAAAATCACGATTATAGTTTTGATTTATTAAAACAGAATAGTGATGCAAAAAAATTAATAGAAAACATAATAGCAGTTTTTCACTTTTATTTTTCCCAACTATAGATGGCAAAAATACTGAATATTAAAATGTATGTTATGAGAACGATATTATAATAGAAACTGAGAAATTATTTCCAAAAATGTTCGTATCTCTGATAAATTTGTAATATGTTTTAAAACTTTAGAATGAAAAATTAATTTAACGTCTTTTTAATTTTATAAATATTTATTCAGTCTATTTCTCAGCAACTCAACTTAGTTTTTTTTCAAAATTAACTTTAAAATGTTTTAAAGAAATAAAGCGTTTCACACAAAATTTTATATTGAAGTTAATTTAGGTCAAACGTGCATTTTCTTCATTTGGCTTATTATTATTTTCCCAATGGGAGGGGTTTAACCCCCAAAACCCACCCCTTAGGTACGGCCCTGTCTCTCGTTAATTATTTTTTAAATCTCTACACTATTTCTTTTAAAGAATTCTATGTGTTTTATACTATTGGTTATTTTATGTTACTAAGTGCTGCGTCTGTCGGTGAGTTGGAGAACTGATCAAAAACTACTAAATCTCTTCTCCTCTCTTGTCCTTCCTCTCTGTCGCTTAATGTTAATCGTTTGTTAAAGTAAACATTTTTTTATGCTTTGATTAATCTTAATTTGCAAAAGAATGCAGAAAATTTATGAGATTGTTGTTTGCCTACTTTTCCAACATGTTTTGGAAGTCCTAATTGCCCCATATAAGGCCTCAAAATGCAGAATTTTAAAACTTTTTTTCAAAAATTTTCCCCGGGGGAGAAACCCCCGGACCCCCTGAAATTACGGATATTCTACGCCACTTAAAAAAGTTCTCATTGCATATCTCTCTTGACACCCCTACCCCCAATAAGGGTCAGTTCAAGAAAATAATAAGAATAAAGAAATGAAAAAAAAAAAAAACACACACACACACACACACACATCAAACATCGTGTGTGTGGGGGGGGGAGGTGTCAGCTAGAAATTAGACTCATAACACACAAAAATGTATGTGTGTTTGGCAATATCGAAACTGGACCCCTCCCGAAATTTTTTTCTGGATACGGCCTTGCCCCTTATCATAGGTACAAAACATTCAATATATACAACCGTGCTTAGCAGGGGCGGCATAACTTTTAATGCCAGCATGACATGTATAACTTCTATGGGCTATTAAAAACTTCATGAGAAAGATATGAAAATAAGAGATTATTAGTAGGAACATATAAATTTACTTTTCAAATATGCCAAAACGCTTCAAGAACCTTCTAAAGAGCTTAGACATCGAATTGACACTATTTAAAAATATTCGTTCACTAAAATACTCAAATATGACCAAAATAATTTAAATGAATATTGAAGTTTCAACTGCTACTGTGAATATTATTAAGCATGCATTTAATTATATTAATTTTAATTTTTAAAAAAGCGAAAAAGAAGGAAACTGGGTATCTCTTTTTAAAAGATGATTTGCGAAATCGTTCACAAATTTTGCATTCTTTTTTTTACGTTACGTGTCAAACCTTACGCTTCTAATAAGGATTCCAATTCATTGCAACCACGCACTACTTTCTGTCCTGTTCTCAGATAATAAGACATCGACTTCATCTCGAATGAAAGGAGGTGACCCAGATTTCAGATGATATTTGCGAATATGTTCGTTGTTTTCGTTGTATTAGAGCTCCTTTAGAGATCATCGGCATAAGTTATTTTATATTTTCTTTTTTTTTTTTCACGAGATTAAAAACTTTGCGAGATTGCTCTCAATCCTGTAAAAAATCGGGAGGAGTTTGAGATCGGGATTGCGGGATTAAAAACATTAAAACTCACACATTTTACTGGAGATCCACTCTGTCAGCAATTTTTTAATTTCCACCAGCCTTTTCAGCAAAGGCAGGAATATTAATCTCTTGTAACAAATGTCACCACTAATATAAAACAGGACCCCCCCCCCCCCCAGGTTGAATTCTTCATAAGTTTCATCGCTAAAAATGCATAAACTAGATGAACTTAGCTACCAGTAAATACAACCATGTCTTCTTTTGCACTATATTTAAAAAAGCATTTCCGAGTTATTAGTGGGTATTGAGAGGTTAGGTTGCGAGCGTTTCGTCCGTTGAATCAACCGAATGGCAAAAATTTCACCCGCATATTGAATGTCGGCAACTGACTTAGTGGAATCACCCCAGAAGCTGAGCGGTATAAAAAATGTTAATATTCAAAATAATAAAAAAATTCTGGAGGCATTGGATACATTGCTTCTCTTAGCTGTGCGGCTGAACCGCTTGATACCTTTTGAGTATTCTTTTTAATTGTTTAATCAACCCTGTTTTAAATAATATGAAAAAGTTGCAGGAAGATTTATGGCTTTTCTGTGCCAGAACAACTTGTAGTTTAGAGAATACATTGCCACTCCTAGTGCAATAATATATACACAAGAGCTGTGAAGAAAATTTCTCCGGAGAGAAATGTCGCAGAGAAAAAGTGGTGAAGTAAAAAAATATTTTTGAAAAAAAAAATTGAACCGACTTCGGAACTTCACTCAGCAAATGCTCTAAAAATTAAAAAATAATTTTATTCTTTCAACACCATCGATACTACATTTAAACATAAGTTTTGAAGTCGGCGCAAAAAAGCTAAATAGAATCAATCAAAACTATAAATATAAATTTAAATGAATCCAGGTTCTTTATTCGCATTCGCATTCATTGAAAATACATATTTATGTAATGGTACAAATATTCAGCTCTCAATTTTCAATGATTTCTCTGAAAATGTTGGCAACACATAGTAAACATCATTTTACCTATAGTTTTTGCGCCGACTTCAAAACTTATGTTTAAATGTAGTATCGATGGTGTTCAAAGAATAAAATTATTTTTTAATTTTTAGAGCATTTGCTGAGTGAAGTTCCGAAGTCGGTTCATTTTTTTTTTTTTTTTAATATTTTTATTTTATTCTTTTTAGTGTAAATGTGCATATGAAATAAGGTAATGTTTCCATTGCAAAACTTCACCTAATTTTCTTAAGTAAATGCTTCATAAAATAAACTATGCAAGAAAAAAAAAGAAAGAAAGTATCAACGCGTCTAAAATTTTAAACGATTGACACTAAAAAATAATCCTTGTTATTCTCTGGTATTTATTTGTGTACTAGTTTAATTAAAGGCTAAATATTAACGGCTTTTCAACTAACTAATATTTCAAAACAACACTAGATTCTCGCAGTTCATAAAATTTCACGACATATTACATACGTGGCCCGCTAATGAGTTTCATGTTTGCTTCAGTTAAGCCTTCATTCAAAATTTTCATGATCATTATAATAACTGTTTCATATCAATCACGTTCTGTAACAATGTATTTTATATTTAATCATTTAGGACAAATCGCTTTAAATTTGAGCAAAAATTTGGAGATTTTCCTCACTTTCTTCAGAATTCCTTTATCAAACCGTATGTAAATTAAAACTAATAAAACCTGAAATATTACGAATCAATCAGTACCTGGTACGACTTTCAGTTCGTTGGAGTTCAGGAGAAAAAAACAGGACATAGAAAGATACTCTGTTTAAAATTTTCAAAAAGTCCATAGAAAGGAATTTCATTATGCAATCCAGCGAAGCCTGGCGTTCAAAATGGTCATTATTACGATTACTGTGATCCCAATTTCTTTTTCGAAAGATTTCTACAGGTTCCCGTTATCGAACCCGGACCACGAACCACGAGAGGATGGGACCAATCGGAAAGAAATACCTTTCTAACAAAAAACGGATTTTTTAAATCGGTCCAGGCGTCTTCGAGTAATCTTGTAACATACCAAAAAAAAAAAAATTCTCCGACGAATTGTATAGCCTCCTCTGTTGAAGTCGGTTAAAAAATTACTGGGAATGAATTTTCTGCTTCGATTTAACGGTTCTTGGCACAAAATATTTCATGATGTGAAATAGTAAAATGTGAAACATGTGCATACTGTCTGGCCCATGGCTGCTATGGAAATGGCATACGTCCAGATAAAACTATTTTATATGAATGCGGGGAAAACTAAAAAACTTAATCAGCATGTGTTCTTTATTTTTCAGCATTCTTAATTCAGAAACTAACACTTATCACGTGAAGCTAGCATCACTGAAAACTAATAGATGAGTTAATTTTCCCTTGTAAACCTGATACAAATAGTGATCGATTATTACTGGCAAGCGCGGATCTCTTTTGAAATGTATGAAAGGAACAAGTGAATATGGAAGACATATGACGCTAGGTATAGATGAAAAGAGTTACGTATTGATTGTCACGAGGGGATAATTCTTTAATTAACTGTCAGTTCCCTGCAGGGGTGCACACAGGGGGGGATTATGGCGCAAGTTGCGCCATCAAAATTTTTGGGGTTGGTTTTTTTTAACTAATTTATTTATTTGTTTAAATTATTTGTTAAATTTTTTTTTTTAATTTTTTCTTGATTTTTTTTTAATTTGAATTATTTGTTTGTTTGTGTTTTTAATTTAAATTATTTCTTTATTATTATTTATTTATTTATTTATAATTATTTTTTTGTGTGTGTGTGTGCTTGGAAAGTCTGGAAGGGAAAAAAAGCGATTCTATTTTGCGCACAATTCGAACTTTTAAAAAATTAATAATACATAAAAAAATAATAGTTATAACTTTAAAAAAAAAATAGTAAAAAATAAATAAATAATATTTTAAAAATAAATACATAATGTTTAAAAAAAATAAAATAAAAAAGAGGGGAAAAAATAAAAATAAAAAAGCACAAGAGAGTAGTGAAAAGTTTTTTTTTGGGGGGGGGGGGATTTGCGCCATTGAGCTTGGGGGGGGGGGGTACCCCTGGTTCCCTGACACTGCCAGCAGGCCTGTCATTTTGAAATACCCTAGGGAAAGAGGAATGGCGGAGATTATAAATTCAACACTACTTAATTTGGAAAACAATACAAGTACCTATTTTGTGTTAATACATTAAAATCTCAAAGGCGGGAAAACAATCGACCCTTCCTGACTTTCTCAAAAGACGAACCCCGAATAACCAGAATTTACTCCCTGAAACAGCAGGGGGGGGGGGGATCCTAAGGTGACCGAAAGAATCCGCGAGTGACTACAAACGGAACTACTTTGATACCTCCCCCCCCCCCCAATCGGAAATTTGGCGACTTTTCTTTCTCGCCAAGCAAAATACCTGTTTCTGTTGTTGCCACAAAAAAACTTGTTACCACAAAACTAGGACGCTAGCTGAAACGCTCCCTATCTCGTACGGTAATTAATGTAATAAATGATACTGAATCTGTCATCTTTTTAAATGCTGCTATGGGAAAGAAAAATTTTTTTTTTCAACTGGATTTTGGTGTAAACCATCGATTAACATTATGAACTAAATATGACTTTAATCCACCCCACTGAAATTTTGCCGTATTTTTTAAGAAAGATGTTTAATCGACGGCATCTAGCTACTTGCCAAATTTGACATATATGCGACTGTATGTGACATTTTCTTTGCATTGTACGATATAATTTTTGCTGAGAATCAGTGCTCTAAATTGTTGATAAATTAAGCATGAGGCAAAAAATTAATTATGTCAGAATTTAATTTTGTTATTAATTAAAAATATTTAGTAGACAAAATAATTATTAGTTTAAATGTATTTATTAAATATATTTAGTTCATAATGTTAATCGATGGTTTGAGCAAAATTCTAATTTAAAAAAAAATATTCTTGCCAACAGCAGTCTTTTAAAATGACAGATTCTGTCAGATTTGGCAAGTTGGTAAGTGCATTCGATTAAATATATTTCTCAAAGAATACGGCACCTATTTTCGTGGGATGAAATTCATATTTTATTCATAATGTCAATCGAAGATTTAGGCAGGGATTCAAGTGAAACAGCACTGCAATCGCTTCGAATTCCAATCTCTACTGGAAATGAATTGCATTATCATCAACTTAACTTGGTATGACGTCACTACGGGTGGAGCCAATAAGAGCTCACAAGCACTCAGCGATCTCCTCTTATTCGCCAAGTAGACTGTGACGTTTTATCTAGCTCGTTTTTCATAGGCAAACGTCACGCTGACGTCACGATGTTTTTATCAAGAAATGTTCTAATGTAATTCATTTCCAGTAGCGATTGTAATTTGCGATTGCCTGTTTCACTTGAATCCCTGCCTTACACCAAAATCCAGTTGAAAAAAAATTTTTTTCTTCCCCTGAGCAGCAGTCCTCTGGCGGCGGGTGAGAATTCGTTGCCACTTTTAGATAGCAGAGATTTAGCTCCTCCTCTTTAATCTCCTTGTAAAAGCTACATATATTTTGAAATTCGACTGGAAAATTGCGTTTTTTTTTTCGTGCTCTACGAAATGCCAGAATCATTGAAGTTTGTTTACTGTCTACCTATTTAATCGAAGTCTTCACTTATTCATCAAAAGTAAGTTTTAATTTTAAAAATTACTAGCATTTGCTGGTTTCGAACAGAAGGGGTGTATTTCTGTTGGCAGCCTTCATTCTTTTTGTTTAGAGAAAAATACAGTTGACTTATATTCAAAGAATGAAGCAATTTAACAAATAATAAAAATTTATCGAAATATTATTGAAATTTCTAATGAAATTTATATAGAAATATATAACGCTAACCTTTTTTTACGATTGTCTCTTAAATTTATTCAAATTATGAGAATTTTCCTTATACCACCTTCCCCACACACGCAATGTCTTTTGTTTTATTGCATCTTAAATTGTAATCAGCAGGATTTTAAAACTTTTGCAGCAGCATTAAATATTTAAAACTGAATTTTGTACTGTTCGCCTTGTTGAAAAGAAAACCGATAGTTTTAAGAATTATTATTTAATTAACGGGGAATTTCACACCGACCACCTTTCCTAAGTGACAACATTTGTCTTAAAACATAATGACATTTCATCAATTTGTATAAAAGAAGTAATGTTATTGGTATACATTTTTGGTCTAAGCTAAGTAAACAACAAAACAGTATTATAACTAAGTATATATATTGGAGTACCTATGGAAAAGGTTTCCATTGGAGTACATAATAGGCGTAGCGTGACCAAAAGTTTTGGGGGGGGGGGGGCACAGGTCAAAATTTTCAGAAGTGCTGGTGGAGCTTTTGACCCCCCCCCTCCTCTCCCCCTAGATTTTTCACTTACATTTTTCGTTAGAGAAATATTCGCTCTTACTATTCCGATGAATTGTACAGACAATTTCTTCTTTTTCCCCCCTCAGTAGCTAGTTTCCACCAGGATTAGATTTAGATTTAACCAGGTCCGCCATTTGGGGGGGGGGAGGGGTCAGGGGGTTCAGATATCAATGTATTTACATACAAGTAGGCGTGGTTTTTGTTGTTTTCCGATGAAATTACATTGTTTTTGCACCCTTTGACACCTCCCCCTGAGAAAACAGAATGGCGGGTCTGGAGTTAACGGAGCGCTGAGGAATTACAAGTATACTGCCCTTAGCCTTTCATTTTGTGTGTCTTTTTCCCTGATTAAGTCCACCGTAGTTTTTTTTTTTTTTTGTTCTTTAATGCTCTCGCTGTATTTTCTTGTTCTTCAATGGGTTGGAATTGTTGTGGCATGGATATTAGAAAAGCGATGCAATGACCTTTTTTAAGTAGGGTGTAGACTTCTTTCTCTTTAATTTGAGGGGAAAAGGTCCTTCTGGGAAAGTTTTTGAAAAATAGGCTTAAAATTCTGCATTTTGAGGCCTTATATGAAGTAGTTGAGATTAAAAATATGTGAGAAAAAACGAGGCAAACAAAAACTCTTTAAAAATTTTACACTCGATCGAAATAAAAATGGCTTGTGCTTCCAAAAATAGCTGACATAGACATTAATCAACAAGGAATAAGAGCAAAAGAAAAGAAGGGGATTACAAATTAAATCTGAGAAATTGCTGAAATGATGCATATTTAACTAAGTTATTTTCAGGGGTTAAACTTGCAACAGCAATTAAGAACACTGCCTTTGACCCTTGTGACCAAACTTGATATCTAAAGTAGGAAGAAATAGATCACTCTTTGCAAAAAAAAAAAAAAGAGTATAAAAATAATAAGGGAAAAATAGTCATTTAAAACGCACTCATTAAAATTATGAAAACACAACTGTAGCAAAAATAGCAAACAACGAAATAAATGAAAATTATATTAATTAAAAAGGTAACATAAGGAAAAAGAGGGGGAAAAGAAACAAAATTAAAACAAAAAAAAAATGGTTAAAACAAATGTCTTGCTCAATCAGGAATAAGTTATATTACAATGACAAAGGTTGAAAGAATTCAAAGGTAAATTCAAAAAAAGAAAAAAGAGAGAATGTATTGAAGACGATCATAAGCAAAATCATTAGTATTCTTGAGTTTATCGTAGCTTATAAGTACAAACACGTTCTTAACGATGTAGTTAAGTACTACACAAACTACGTAACATAAAATGGTTTTAAAACATGAAAAAATGATGTGTTTTTATTTATTATGCATTATGAGAAAATTTTAGTCATTTACCTGCATTTAGCATTTAATATCTCTTTGATGTGTTATGACTGACAAATGCTCGAAAAAAGAGCTTAAAAGTTGAAATTTTTGATTTGGGAAAATAAAAATTAATTCTGTGCTAAAATCCATCTTTTATTACAAAAATTGACTTTTCACTGCACTACACAAGATAAAGAGATCGTCTTTATCTTTCTCTCTCTTAAATAAGCCAGATTTTGTGAAAAAGTACTTTCTAGCTAAAATTATTTTTTTAATATAATAAGCAGTGACGTATAATTATAAAATTTATGCCTGAAAAAGTTTCATATGAGGCAGTCAGAAGCAACGAGATGTGCTCGTAAGTGCCAAAATTAAAAATATGGAATAGTAAAGTCAATGGTTGGAGTAGGAAGTAAATGGTAGGAGAACCTCTTATCTCTTTTGGGGATAGAGATGATACTAGTAGTCCTGGTAAATGCTGATCTATAGCACGACTCAGAAACCTTTTTCCAGTAAAAGCCTACCTAAGGTCTGATCTCTTAACGTATTTCCACAAACCTTAAATTTTTCCTTTGCTTCTCATTGCCTTATACAAAATAGCATGATTTGTGATTCCACACTTCTCCGAATTATTATTTTAGCAGTTGTATAATCATGAACTCAGGATAAAATATGGTGCAGGGGGGGGGGGAACCCTTTAGAGTCCTTTCATTTAACATTATTGGCAATCCTAAAGATTGTTTTGACTAAACCAATTCCCTTCAGACGGTAATTCTAACTACGTTAGTGGATAACCGGTAACGAAAACTGAAACAATCTTTTTTCAAGATTTTCGTCCCTGTTTCGGAAAAAAATAAGGAGCCAAACATTAAAAATTTTAACAGTGGGAATATATTTCCTTTTGTCCCCCCCCCCCTCAAAAATGCGGGTATAATACTTAAATAAAATTAATGAAAAAAAAACTAAGATGAGACTGATTATGGTTTTTGTTTCGATTTTACAAAACCTCAGGTTCTAAATTTCAGTGTCCATCAAGTTGGGGGGGGGGCACCCCCCCCCCCCCGACGCTACGCTTATGAGTACATATGGAAAAGAAAAGGAACTTTAAATTTGGGTTGAAGAATTTTTGTTTTTGTATCTTTTTTACGACATCATTTGAAAGAGTTCTCAGGTAGTGAATTGCTTACTTGAGGTCTTCTAGAAACACTTCTCTCTTTTTTCCCTCTTAATTGGTTGTGTTTTATATTTAATGATTAATAGTTTTTTTTTATTGTCTGCAATTACGTTTCTTGATATTTTTCAATTTAATAATAGTCTACTTTTTCTTGTTCGTTTTGTAATGGAAACAAGGAAAAAATTAGATAGAATAGTGAAAATGTTTTGATAGAATGTAAATGATGTTTTTCTCACCTGTTAGCAAAATTGTTATTTTTATATTTTTATGAAAATTGTTCTTATTTAATTAATTTTTAATTTGTTCAAAATATTTCTCAGCTAAAATATTTTTGAAAACTGACTGATATTTGAATATTGAAACGAAATTTCGCTGGTTAAGAAATCACTAACTAGTGTGGGATTTCTTGGGAAGAAAACTTTTTTCATTACCTTTTAAAATTGCTACTTTTGAATGAAACATACAAGCTTCACATGCGGTACAAAATGATGGTGTTTTCATGAAATGGCGCTAATGCATTTTTAGAGGGAAATTAATTATATGTTTTGCTTAGAAACCTTTTTTTTTTCCATTTCAGTTTCCAGCTGGAAATAAATAAAGCATAGAAAATGAGTTCGAAATTGAAAATAAATGTTACTCAAAAAGATGAATTACCGTGCCCCACCTCAAAGAAAGGTGTCAAAAAAAAACCTAAAACTTGTCATCTTTGCGGCAAGATTTTTGTTGGAAAAATGAACGTCTTGAGGCATATGCTGATCCATACAGGAGAAAAACCATTTTCTTGTTCATTTTGCCAGAGGAGATTCAATTGCAGAGGAAATCTCCAAAGGCACAAGAAAATCCACACGGGGGAGAAACCCTTTCATTGCGAAGTCTGCCAGAAGTCATTTTCTTTGAAAGGAAATCTCAAAACTCATTTGTTGGTCCACGATACAGCAAAACATTTTTCCTGCGAGCTGTGCTCTCGGTTGTTCAAGTCTCGAATCCAG
Source organism: Uloborus plumipes (assembly GCA_038373865.1). Classification (NCBI taxonomy): domain Eukaryota; kingdom Metazoa; phylum Arthropoda; class Arachnida; order Araneae; family Uloboridae; genus Uloborus; species Uloborus plumipes. Next base: position 7,545 of record JAXGGA010017144.1, on the reverse strand, counting down.
CTGACGAATCATCTGAGGACGCACACCGGCGAGATGCCCTTTTCCTGCGACGTTTGCAATAAGAGGTTTGCTCAAAAATATTATCTTAAAGTCCACTTGAGGACGCACACGGGAGAAAAACCTTATTCTTGTGAAATTTGCCTCAAGGCTTTTTCCGCGAGGAAATACGTTCGTGAGCATTATAGGGTCCACGCTTGTTCCGCCTCTTTGCCTTTCTCTTGCAATAACTGTCCGAAGTTTTTTTCTACGAAAGGTAAGCTCCAGAAACATTTGAGGAACGGTCACAAGCAGAGTGGACAGTTTTACTGTGAGTATTGTCCAGAAAGTTTTTCTCATAAAGAAACTCTTCAAGCGCATTTGAGGCTGCATACCGAGGAAAAACTATTTCCCTGCAAATACTGCCTCGAGTCCTTTTTATCCGAAAGTAAGCTACAAATTCATTTAAGGACTCATTCTAGCAAAAAGTCTTTTTCTCGCAAACATTGTCAAAAAACATTCTTGGATAAAGATCTTCAAACTCATTTGAGGCGACATACTGAAGAAAACCCCTTTGTTTGTGATTATTGTCAGATGTCCTTTCCATCAAAAAGTGATCTTCAAACTCATTTCGAAACTCATGGTGGAGTGAGTCCCGTTTCTTGCAAGTTTTGTCAAAAGACTTTTTATGATGAAAGTAATCTCCAAACTCATTTAAGAATTCACACTTGGAGAAAACCTGTTTATCCTGACAACTGTCAAAAGTCATCTTCTTCTACATTAGTTCTCCAAATTCCTTTGAGAACATATAGTGCAGCAAAGCCTTTAATTTGTAAATAATGTCAGAAATTTTTTTTTATGAAGACATATTTAGTAAGACAGAGCCTCTTAAGTGAGGTCTGCGCACCGCTGGGGGGTCCACAAGCTCATAACAGAGGGTCTGTGGTGCTATCCTGCTACAATGTAAAAAATAGTTGAAATTGAAGGACGAGTAGTTATAGTTTAATTTAAAACGAAAGCAAATTTATTGGGAATAAAAAACTTCTTTGCATATAGGCAGGGCACAACAAACACCCCAGAAACCTCGGGTTTAACCCATTTATACACAGTAGCCTAAAAACGGGACGCTTGTTAGTTACTGCGTACAAAAACCTGTAATGCGTATATCATTTTACTAAAGCTGTTTTTCCCAAGCTAAATAGTCCTTCTTCTTGAAAAAGCCATTTAGAGCCACTAGTTAGACATCAGAGTTTATTTATTGACAGCTATTTTCAGACAAATCAGTCAAGCAACGATCCAGCATGGGTAGCCACAGAAAGTAAGTTTTTTTTGCAAACTTATTTTTCATAAAACTTAAACTATTTTAACATGATTTGCTCAAAATTGATCACAGAGGCCTTCTGTAATGTTACTTTGCAAAAGTAAAGTCGAATAAGGTCGTATTTTGCTCACATATCTGCAAAATATCCCATAAACAGGACGTTAACTAACTTAATAAATATGGCAACGGCGAACTATTTTAAGCCTAAAATGTATGTAAACCATTCCAAGTAAGAGTTTTAAGCTGATAAAAATTGTTAAAAAAAACTTCGTCATAAATGGGTTAACGCATATTTGACACCTAATTGAGTTCATAACTTAAAATAATAATGTTAAGTTATGAAAATTAGACAAGAGCCATAAAAATATACAGAACGTTGAATAAATAAATGTAAAAGGGGAAACAAAAATAACGCATATTAAAAAAAAAAAGATTTAAATGTATTACAGGCATGAAAGTTTTCCGCTTTAACGCGGAAATCCGCTTTTTTGAAAGCTCTCAGCACTGTTTCTGAGATCGATTAGAATCCGTTGAGAACTCGTGACAGGAAATGGGGGGGGGGGGGGGGGGGGCTATAAACCCGACTATAAATTCCTAATTTATCAGTTATTTTCGTACCAATTATTTTTTATGTTGATAAATTCTCTAAAATACAGTGGTGCAAGTGTTGCGCCAAATAAAGAATCTTGCGCCATACTGCTCCCAAACGAACTTTTTGATTGAAATTGCGCCTGACTGCGCCAAAACGGCCGTTTTTCTAGCGAATATCGCGAAAAAGTGGCATAACTTCTGCTTTTGTTAACCGTACGTTATGACGGTTGCTATGGCGATGTTCTGAACACGTGCGTCGCGAAAAATATTCTCCTTGTCTGAAATTTCAATCCTTTTGCATCTTGCAAAAATGTCGATATTTTTCACAATCCAAAATTATTTTGACATATGCTACCTCAGCTTAACTTATTTTATGTTTTATTTTGAGAAAAAAGAAATTTATTTTTAGAAGTATGTCAACATGTAGCGTTTACGTGGCGGACGAAGCTTCCTATGTTGCAGATTTCAATCCAAATGCATCTTGCAAACATTTTAATATTTTTGACAATTAACCGTTATTTCGACAATAGATACCTTCCATTAGCGTATTTTAGCTTATATTTTGAAAACAAATAATTTATTTTTTTCGATTTATATACGTATTAATTTTTGCAAGCTTGATTTTAATAAGCATTAGGTTATCCATTGCTTCATTTTTTTGGAAAACAATTGAAACAATCAAGCACATAATGTTTAATTATGGCTTTGTACTGAAAGGCAGCATTTTGACAAGTTGAATTTGTAAAATTATAATTTTAAAAGCTTAAAATAGAATTTTCCATGCTACTAGCAGCAGTGTTCCCAGTAGGTCATTAAAGGAAAGAATTCCCTGCTCCCGAAGATGCTCCCAAACCACATTTGGTCACTTGCACCCCTGAAAATATCATTTTTCATGTTGTGATTATCCAGTGGTAGATCTTCAAAATTGCTTGATATTTTCATAAATGATTTTCCGCCTGCTACATAAATGAAACTGTCATGTGAAAACTGAGTGTATTTTGTGAATTTACAATATTCAAAATTCTGAACAAAGTTATTTTTCTTTACATAAATTTGTAATTATGAAAATAATTGATTTTGAAACCCTTGACTTAGTGCGAAATAAATATTTCCAGAAATGAAAGTAAGATTTTGTTTTTCGGTTATGTACTTTTATATGTACATGAAACATTTTTAAAGTATTTAATAATGTCTGCAACCTCATCTTACATGGTATATGCTTTCGGTGGCGTTAATTTAGCTCCTGCGAAAAGTTCAGCTTTTTTTGTCAACTGGCACTTTCATGCCTGGTATTAAATTAAGGGTTTTTTTCTTGCCATCAGAGAGGGGGTGGGGGTCCGCAAAGATAGTAATTTTTAGGAGGGGGCCCATGGTGGTATCAACTTTAGGAAGCTCTATCCTTTTACAGAAAAATGCTACAGGTTACAGGGATGCTTTTTTCTCGTGAGTCATTGTCAAGAGACATTTAAATTTGGAACAAATCTCCAAATTCATTAGTGTTCTATTGACCTAGATAAAAATAATTTGCAGAAAATGTGGGATTTTTTTTTTTTTTCTGAAGTTTCTGCAGACTTTTAGAAGACAGAAATATCCTGCATTTTGTCTTCAATATTATTTGCAGAAAATCCATGAAAAAATTTTTTCTTTTTGTTTTTGCTAAATATTCTGCAGGTTTTTGAGGCATCTTCCAAATATGCTTAAATTTTCTACAGATTATTTAAAGCATTTCAGCAGTTTTTTTGCTTTGGACTTCTGTTGTAAATACTTTCAAAATTCTTTTCCTAATCTCCAATATCATATGAAGGTTAACATCAATGATAATGTCTTTCTTGTTCGTTATGAGAAAACTTAGTAGAACTCGAGTGATTTACCCAGCAGTCAGTTTAAAGCATACTCAGCAAAGGACTTGAACATGGAAAGATGTAAGTATTGTTAAAGAACTTATACCCAAATAATTCCTTTGGAAAATCATTTGCTCTCACTAATTAAAGTTCTCATTTTTTAAAAATATCTTCTTCTGTTCTTGAAACATATTTTTAACATCAATATAGATACACAATAAATGTTTTATATTTGAAATTTTCTAAATTTATTTTGTTTCTTACCATACTACAAAAGGAAGGAGATTCGAAAAAGCTGATAAAAGGAGAATTAGTTAACTGCCATTATGAGGTCATTATAAGAATTAGTTAACTATCATTATGTTAACTGCCATTATGAGGCTAAGAGAGCAAACCTCTGTATCAGTGTATGAATAGGAGAGCCCAAGATAACTGAAAAAGCTGTAATTAAATATATACAGTGGGAAAAAGATTTTATAATAGTGTTTTAGTAGTTTTCTTAGCATCGGAAAATGATTACAAGTATTTTTAGAGAAACAAAGATTATGTCACTGCACGAAACTTAATAAGTTTTTATATTTTCTGAAAAAAAAAAGGGTGTTAGCTGAAGTTTTAAACTGATTACAAGTGAAGAAATTCACTCGAATTATCAAGAAAATGTTTCTCAGTTTTTATTACATTGTTCAATTGTATAATCTTAATATTAAGCAGTTTTTGCTATGTATTAATGAAATATATAAGTGAAATATTGCTCATATCTGTTTTGTTTGCTCCTTAATAATTAAATATGTTTGTTTCAAATGAGGCTGCATTTAGCTTCTTGCCGTTTGCAGACCTAGTGCATTCCCCAAGACCGGCATCCACTATTTCACGTGGCACCACCATCGGCGGAATGCCATTGCCACAAGAATTTTGAAGCGCAGTTTCCTTACTAGATGGAGGCACCTGGGCTCTATTCGATGCGAAACTGGACTAGGAATTTAATTTTGCCAAGAGATACTATAAGCCTAACAAGTAGTCGAGGGATCTTTTACATGCCGCATAATCATACGACATGGACGCTGTCGATTTTCTGCATCATGAAAATCCACCGTCTGGAGTCGGATCTGATCCTGCGCCTTTGGGCATGAGAGGCCAGCGTCTTAACCACTACACCACTCTGTCGTCCCATAATTAAATGTGAGGATCACCATTTTATATGTCTCAAAAATCTGCTAAATCCTGAACACCATGCAGACATTGGCCTTAAGTTGTGCAGAGTTTTGAGTCTATTGCAGAGGTTTCTAATGTGTAGGGTGTGCCACTCGTGGGAGCATAGCGTCCGCTACATTTGCGTTCTTTGCAAAATGAGAAAATGCTATACAAATTACAAAAATAAAACAAGGCAGTTTCGCTTTTCTTGCTCAAATAATAAAAACAGAGAAAGAAAGTGATGCTCTATCTCTAAGAAAGGAAGCAAGTGTAGGGATATTGAACTTGCTAACTAGTTCAAGCTACCATTAACATTAACAATATTAAAACAATATTGTTAAAAGCGCAGGAATACTGCAGACACATATTTCGGCGTTACAAGGAGCGCCTTTTGTAATGCAAAAAATTGTGAGCTTTTGGATGCACAGACATCCAACAAAAGCAACGAGAACAGGAACGAGAAGCTTAAAAATTAAACAAAGCGAATTATCCGAACACCAGTAAGAAAATTATAAGCCAATAAAGAACCAATAGGAAAATAAAGATTGAGCAGAAGCTTTCTTCCAGGTCCGAAATGAAAAGAAAGAATTCAATTAGCGATACACTAAGCCAAAAAGTTAACTTTAATAAAAAATATATTTATGCACAAAGATATTTATCCATTTTATTAACATGAAGTTCAATAATTCTTTGTCTTAGAGGGCTCCAACCAATAAATGCATTATTGGTGTTAAAAGAAATCAGACTTGTGTTCTCGTAATGCTAGGCACCCATCCAAAATTGTAATTTGAAATTTAGAAAACGTACCGCATTACCCCGCATTTGCCGACATGCCAGAAAATTTAAGGTATATTCTCCAACGAAATAAAATTAAAATTCCTCGCTTAGTTTCAACCGCAAAGCAAACTACTGCAAGGAAAAAAAGTAAATTCCCTGAGTAACGTCTTTAAAAAACAAACCAATAAATTTAGGTTACCGAGATAAGAAGAATGGCAGTGGTTTTATGGTGCATTATCTTGCTATAGTTAATTAATATTTTTACAAAATTAAACCATTTATTTATTCTAATAAAATGATCTCTCTATTTATACGTAAATGCTAAGCAGACAAGCGTATGCAGATGAGCTTGAAAACTGGCTTAAAATTTTACGCCTTCATATAATTCATTTAGACACCGCTTTTTTAGGAGTTTTACTTCGATGTTTCCTGTTCGCAAATGATCATAAAACAATGTACTGTCCGCCCCATTTAATCGGGTGATAGATAGACGAATACCCCGCATATACGAATAAATCTTCCAGGAACCAATGCCCTAGACATAATGTTAAAGATCCCTGCTTAAAAAAAATACCCCATTTAATCGAATAATATTTCTTGGAACCGACAGTATTCGTTTAAGCGCTGCCGATAGTATTTAGGTGGTACATGTTACAAAAAATCCTCTGGTAACAATAATTCAGTTTTTATAAAAAGTGCAGATATAACATTCATAGCAGTATAAAACTAATATTATTTTTTAATTTGAATATATGTTAAGGTATTGAATTACTAATTTTTTTTCTAACTTTGTTTTTTCCGGCATGCCGTAAGGGACCAGGCAAGGTTTTTTTGAAATATAGTGACCCTTGAATTTCGTGCATGCCAGCTAATGCAAGGTAATGCGGTATATATTATCGTCTGCGTTCAGTAGAATTTCTTAATAAGGAACACTAGAGGGACTGGATTTTTGTCCCTTAATAGAGGTATTTGGAGATGTATGAATTAATTCTTTCATCATTTTTGATACCACCATGTACTTAGCACAGTATACCATCGAAATAAAGGCCAGATTATTAAGATTTATTCTAAATGTTTCAGACATGCTAGATAAAATTCAGAATTATTCTAATTAAAAAATATATATTAATTTAAAAATTAAAATTTAATCAAAAATTGGATAGAATCAAAGTTTTGTAATATATGGAAATTTATTTGAAGTAATTTGTTACCAGGATTTGCTTCATGTCATGTAATTTACAATGCAATACAATGTCAATTACAGTGGTTTCCTGTAAAGTTTTCTGTAAAAAGTTCCTCATAGGCACCCTCTACAGCACAGTAGACCTGTGGTCGCAGTGCTTGCGTTGCCTTAGGGGCGCCCCCTTTTCACTTCCTCATAGACACTATCCGTCGTAACTGAACACATATAAATAAATAGGAAAAAATGAATGAAAAATTTCAGCCAGAATTTTAAAATACATATTTGTTACTTTGCATATCAATGTCAGTATAAACTTTTACCAAATATTTTTTTTCAACAAAAGAACCTTGATCTTATATGCAATATCTATGTTCATAATCTTATATTCAGTATTGAATTATATATATTCAATATTTCTTATGCATTAATGTATTGAGTTTTATAATTTTTCATTGTGACTGTCTCTTATAAAGAGTGTTCTTTATTGAGAGATAAATACATGGAGGCCCCTATAGAAAGGGATTGGGACCAGAAAAGTGTCTCTTAAATAGAGGTGTCCTTTAAAGAAAATACTACTGTATTTATTTCCCTAAAGATGTCCTTGAAGGCTATCAGATTTAAGAAGAACAAATACATTGAGGCAGTTAGGAAGATATGTAGATATG
>JAXGGA010017143.1:0-25053 GCA_038373865.1 Uloborus plumipes | reverse complement strand
GAAAGTTATGCAATTCGAAGTTTTTTTAATTTTTATATTTATTTCTTTAATTTACTGTTCAAAGTTGTAATAAATATGGCTATAGCTGGCGAAGAATTCACATTAATTTATACGTTTATTTCATTTTCGTTATAGGTCTGCGGTGCTTTCCTATTTCTGAGCAAATTATATCCCCCCCCCCCCTTTCTTTGAAACGCTATACTATATCTGAAGAATTTCTGAATTTGATTGTAATGGCTTTGTGAAGGGAGGTGACTTTGAATGATAAGGAGATTATTATGTTAATTTGGAAATATATGCTTACTTGGATACATTCCAAGCATTCCGATATTCTAAACTCAAGAAATTTGATGTGATGTAGCATAATTCAGCTCATAAAAGACATTATATTGACATACTTGAAGATTAATGTTTTCGAAGTTGCGTATGAATCTAGCTCTGTAATTTGTTTGTCATTTAGTTTGATATTCATATCTCTTTCAGTCATTTTTGGATTCTTCAAAATTTAATTGAAATATTTAGTATATAATGTTGCCGGTATTTTAACATTATTTAAATAGTTTGAGTTACGTGCAGTGAGTAAAATCAAATTAAAAATACATTTTTAACTTACAAAAAGTATGTTTTTACTTTAAACTAGTGATTTAATTGATTTTTTCCATTTAATTTTAGCTACAGTTTAATTTTTAGTTCAAAGTAAAAATTGAACTCAAATTAGTTTGTACTGGTGTAGAATTATGAGGAAAAACGAAGCAATTGTTTTTGTGTTAAAACTATTGTTAATTCGTAAAGCATTAAGTATGTCAAACGTTTAGGGAAAAAGTACTATTCATTATTACTTTTTTCCAGTTATTTTCCCCATATTAAATTGAGACTTAACTTTAAAATTATTAATGAACACCAATATGTTATGACATGTTTGTAATCAATGTACCAACCTTGGTTATGGAAAATATTTTTCTCATTTTAAAGTATAATTCAACTCAATAAAAAACCAGAATTTAAGACCGCAAAAAATGTGTTACATCAAGAAACAAAACAAGAAGAATAAATAAAACCATGCGCTCTTCTAAAGAGAGAAAAACATTTTTGAATAATCGTTAATGGAAACATTTAAAATTTGCGCTTAAAATATCAATCAATTTCAATGTTCTATGTTTAAGCATTAATTTTAATACCGCTTAACAACGTATAGTTTTGCAAACTGACACAATGAGAAATGTTTTCCATGTAAAGGAATATTACAATAGCTCTACAAAACAGTGTAATGAATCAAAATAGGTCACTGTTTCAAAGGAAGTATTTTTATGGTTCTTTTAAAAATCCTGTCACACTATATGAAGAAGAGTCGTGCATGGTATGAAAATTAACCTGTGCAATACCAATCACAAGTACACTTAATGCATAAAAGATTGAAAAAACGTAAATAATTGTATTTTTTGAATTTTTGCTCAATAATTCTTTTACAAAATAATTTTTACACAACTTAAAATTACTAAAACTAAGCGAAGAATTTATTTCATAAAGTAGTAAGTAAATTTTCTGGAATTCTGCATAGTTAAAAATAAGTAACATTATTATTTTTCTTCATTTATTTTTACCTGTTTATAAAAATGAGTAATCAAATGTTATTCATTCTAATGATTACCGATGACACTTACTTTGGAAACATCAGAAATTTTTGCAATATTATTTCAAATTAAAGTTAATATAAATTTAAGTAAATAATATATAATAATAAGTGAGAATTAAATGTTATCAACTTACAAAGAAATTAGATTAAAATTATTTTGTGAAGCATATTACAGCGTTCAAGTATATGTCCTCCCTTTTCAATTTTTCACATTGATTTGTTTATTTAAAATGCATCCTAGGAATAAGCATCATAAAGTAAATTAAAAGATATATTAATTAATTAATGAATTACCACATTCTTCAAGTAATTTTCAACGGTATACAAGTGCTTAAACAATAGCATAGATGTTTTATTTATTTATATGAATCAAATGAATCGGCATTTCATTTATGAGTGCCAATTTTATAAAATATTTTCCTACAAGCATGTGTGCAAAAGTTTCTTCTTACACGGCTCTCAATTTAAATACCGTCCATGAGTGAGGAAAAATCGAATATTCACGCCATTGCTAAGAATTTAAACTCTTGTTACTCGTGAAAAAGAAGCAAACTAGTTTTTCATGCCCTTTTTTTCCTCGTGCGTCTTATGAAGTTTGAAAGACGAAGAAAAATATGAACAGGGTGGCGAATAAAGCAAAAAAAAAAAAAAAGCGAACAAGAACCCAGGCTCTCCGAAAAAAAAATCCCGGAGACTGAACTAAACTGATAAGAATAACAAATAGCGACGTTACGCACCGGGGCGACAAGAGCTGCTGCCCTGGAGCAACATACCAAGAGGTTATTTGAGCGCACTTTAGCTATGAATTACCTTCTCCTCTCTCAGGCATGTAGAAGGGGTCTGGCACCAAATTTTATAACAATGGGCGGTGGTGCCTGAGCTGATTTAATTATGTAAATAGATGCGTGTAAACTACTTTCAACGAACAGGTCCTAGAGATTGCAAAAATTTCGCGACAAAGGGCAGAGGAATAAATTTTGAGGTATTAAGAGACACATTGTGACGTAAAGTATTATGGAATGTTTCTGACATGAGTTTTAAATGCTGCTTATTTAAAATAATTGTACAGAAGATCTAATGAATACAGATAACGTTAAACCAATGAATTGATTCTATCAAAAACCATACAATTTCAATATGGGATTCAAACTTAGATTAATTTCTAAATATATATACTTCTCTTTGCAGTTCTTTTTATGCTTCATATGTTTTTTATTCCTTACTCTATATCGTTTTAATTTTTTAAAAAATCAATACAGCTTCCAGTCTAAAATCGTTAGTTTTATGAATTTCTCTATACAGTTACATACGAGCAAGCTTATTAGAATGTCGATTAAAGGAATATCTCGCTTAAAGTAATACGTTTTCAGTGTACCAAAACGTTGCACTGTATTGTTTGATCCCAGATAATGGAGTATCCCGCTTATTAGAATATATTTTCGTGGCAAAATGTCGATTTCATTAAGCGGGCTCGACTGTATAAAATTAGCGGCAGTTTTCTCTAATTGGAAAATAATTTCATGCATTTGATCTACTGATTTGGTGGCTTAAAGACAGGTTTTACTGAGTAAAAGGAGACACATAATCATTTGGAAGTTTTGTACTTAGTAGTTGCTTTACAGTTTGTTTTGGTTTTTTCTTTTTTTAATCTTATGCACGTAATTGAGAACAAAACACAAAAAAAAAAAAGAAAGAAAGAAAGAAAGGCAGTGATGCAGTGTTAATAAACAATTAGTACAATTAGTACAGAAGTAAAAAGGAGAGAGCTTTCGATCAGAGTATTGTAACTTCTTACTAAGCATAACATTTTTTAAGAATTAATTTCAAATAAGAGGAGATATATAAGTAAGAAATATGTGTTCTCATTTCTCAAGCTAATGACATCCCAAATGAAGTAGCGAAGGAAAAAATACATATAACATTTCACAATTACATAGAATGTATTTTAACTATGAAAATTGTAGCATATTTCAGTTTTAGAGGCGATACTTAAAAATACTCAATAAAACAAACTTGTGAAAAGAACGACTTGGGTTAGCCGGAAAGAAAAGGCTAGCTTGAGCAATGTGAAAGCATCGTAAGTAAACAAAGAAGCAGAAAAAAATGTACCCGTATAATTTGTTCTTACACTTAAATAATTAAATCTGTAGGTTTTTTGTATCATTACTCCCCACCGATTCATAAAATGTGTTTATTGCTTTGAAAGAATCATTTACATTTTCTCTACAAATAAAGTACACTACAGATATTATTTTAAAACAAGAGATGAAAGCTTCCTTTTTTCATCATCTATTTAATATTTTGTGCAAATAATGAAGCAAAATATTTAGCTCACAGCGTTTTATTTCCAAACCTTAAATAAATGTAATCGCTTGTTCGTAAACGGAAAATAAACCTCATCGATTTTTTTACAATATTTATGTTTATATTTATCTTAGTGAAACAAAACTTATCTACAGTACTTTTAAATATTAGGTTCGCAGTGATATCATTTAGAGTACCGTAAAACAGTGTATCGGAAAGGCGGAGTAAATCGGAATGAAACTTTCTGGTCATAAGAAAACATTCTTCAGAAATATAAAGTCTGGTATTTGGCTGTTTTTTTTTCTTTATTTGAAAGTAACTAGCTGTTCTTATCTCCTCTCCCCCCATATTAATTTTTTTTATTACCTCTTAAAGGCTGAATTGGAAAAAAAATAGGTGTTCCGATTTACTCTATCAGCAGGCGTATCGTATCACAAACAGATTTATATATCCATAAAAACTGGTCAATATGTTTTGTCTTTGCATGGAATATCAAGAAAAAAACAGGTTTTATATTTTTACCAAAAAATTCACATGAAAAAAAAAAAAAAAAAAAGTTAAAATATTTTATTTTGATCAAAACTGAAAAGTGTACCAATTCATTCCGCTTTACCTACAAGTATCCTTCAGTCATGTTGTGATGTGTTGACTATATTCATGCGATAATATTTTCACATTTAAGCTTCAGGCAGTCAAAACTGCTTGTTAAGAGCGTGAAAGAACACCAGGATATTTGCTCGTTGTAATCGAATGCTCTTAGAAATAGAATCCGAGAAATTCATAATAAAAAATCAGATTTACGTATTTTGCTCTTTTCTATTTTTTAGGAAATACCAAATAAGTTAATTAATTTGCTTTAATTCTTTAGGCCCCGAAGGGACTTAAAAGTTCCGCTTATATTAATTTAGTATTATGAATCCTAAACGGCTGGAACCATGCTGATACTTGAAAGTACTACTCCCTGCACTTTGCTGAGAGGTCGACTGATGGTTAATGCTATCGGAAACAGTTTTCTTAGGGGCCCCAAGGCGTAAGGGGGCCTTAGACCCTACTGATTGTCATTTTTTTAATTCGTTATATATGTTATGTGATGCATTTTTAACAAAAAAATGTAAAAAAAGCATTGCTAAATTGAATTGAGACATTAAGGATTAAACCATTGTATTGTATTATTTTTGTTTAGTTGAAGAATTTTGATAGACCAAAGGTCATTGAGTATGTTGAAAATCATCTAGATTCAAAGTTATTCCATTTGTAGTTTCTGTTGTCTGTTTTACTGTTTTTTTGTCATCTGCAGGAGCATCACTAAGAACTACCTTATTCTTCGCAGTAAGTTAGAAGTGAAATATTGGCTTTAATTACATACTTATATACTTTTCAAAAGCTTTTCAACTCCACGAGTAAAAAAAAGGAGCTGTCAACCGACAATGTTTTCATTTATGATTCAACACTAATTTTTGCTTGACTTGGACTGTCAAAAGAAATGTTTCGAAAAAAAAAATGATAGATTAAGCTCAAAGTCAATAGAAATTTTGTAAACCACAAAATATTGATAGTTAATGTGGGGTTCTCTTGGTAAAATTACATTGGATTCCATGTATTTACTATTGTACCAAGCAACTATTTCTAATTTATTCGTTCAAAACCCTGTTTTATCAAATAATGATTCGTTTTATGTGGGTTTACTTATAATTACACATTTATTAGACTTATATGGTTGGATAAAAAATGCATACTTTTCTTGAAAATTGCTTGTGATAATTATCTAATAGTGGTGCATATGCACTTTATCTAATGTAACGAAGAAATAAATAAGATATCAAAAGCATTGTTTTCCGAATAAAATAAATTTGCTGCTAGTCCTTAGTAGATTGAAAGTTTTGCTCGCAAAGGTCCAATAGAAAAAGGCACATAGTGTGAGTTAGAGTAATAAAATCCACCATAAAACAAAATGACTTTTCTTTTGACTTGGGCTTCGCGAATAGACACAATGGATTCCCGGTCTTCTGTGAGGAAAAAATATCTCTGCCCATTCAAGCTAATGTACTAAAATACTAGGAAATAATCTTCCGCGGAAAGAAATACTATACTAAAAGACGCTGTTAGTATCTGACGATGTCAGATAGGCTACTGCTTAGTGATAACTGGCCTCAGACATTTCCTGCGAAAGATAAAGGATATTATTTGCGGAAAAATATGTCACCTCTTAGAAGCCAGGAAACAAAGAGTTAACTTACCTTTCCGCTGGCAAAACTAAAAGGGAAAAAAGTGAAATAAACGACACAAATAATCACGTTAGATGTTGAAATAAAAGTGGGTCTGGAAACAATATTTATCAAGTTGATAATAAGAACAACTTCGCATTCTTTAATGAATATGTGATAACATGTTGTCACTTATTTTTAATGTTTAGTTTCCAATTTGTTTTAATTATTAATTTGCTAATGCATTCTTTACTATTTAAAAGAAGATATTTTTATTTGTTTATTAAAACTTTTATACTAGAACTACTGCATTATACTAGAATTAAGAAAAACAGTCTGATTTTGCACATAAAACATTGAAAATGTAACGTAAGATAGTTCAATCAGTGAGGGAACAGCTTGCTATTACAAGAACATCTTTAACAGTTTCTTTATTAATTGGTAAAAGTACTATCCTTCTATGTGACATCGAAAGGAAAACGACTTAAAACTTTTGTTTTTATCCACTGGTTAGACCTATTTGTTTACTAAGTGGATGCCCCAAATTTCATTAATAACTGCTCAGCCCCCAAAAAAGTCCTGAAGATTTTAAACATTAGGTATTTTTTCTTTTAAATAATAAATCATATTAAAAAATGTGTACATCTTGTTATATTAAGAATACCACTTTTTAAACGATATTATACAATTTAATAAATCGGAGCTTTGCTTAACAATTGTTTATTAACTAAAGTGTATTCATTTGACTGATCGTTTGTTTACTGTAATGATCCCTTTAAAAAATTTTTGTAAAAGTGGCCAAGGACGTGTACTACATGCTTAAAAAAATTCAAAGAAAGTAATAAATAAATACAAAAAATCTCCCGGTTTTTCATTTTAATTTTTTTTTTCAATCACTGGAAAAGTCTTTAACACTGAAAACGTTCTGAATACCGCTTAGCATGCGCTTAGCATGTACTCTAAACTGTTTTTATATGTTACTTATTTAGGGAGAAAAAATGCTGTCGTATTCAATTGGTAAATCTGATATTCTATACTATTAAGAAAGAACGTATTTGTTTTTAATTAGGTAGTGACTTGGTCAAATGCGTTTCAAAGGAGAGGAAAATAAATGAAGAAATCAGCCTTCAAGTTGAAAAACTCACTATGTGCACACACGCACTAAACTTGACCTAGGAAAAAATAGTAATTACAGTTGTTTATATTTTATTATCGTAACATGATTCTTGTAAGTTATTTTTGTTGTTTCGCAATTAGTTGAGACTATCATAAATAGTAGCGCTTTATTTATGTCACAAATTTAAAAAAGGAGCTGGCATTGAGAAAAATGCATTTAGCCAATTGGGAACTTTTGTCTATCTCGGTAGTGTAAAAAGTATTTTCAGAGCTAAAGCACCAAAATTTTAGTTTTGTAAAACATTAGTATGTAACAAAAACAGATCTTGGAGTAAAAGAAAACTTGTAAAATATAAATATTTGTCCCTGTTTTTCTTTCTTAATTACAACAGTTCCCACTCTAAAATATTTGTCAAAAACTCAAATAAGCGTGACATAACCTTTTGGTGCGATGAAAGCGACATATCTAAGCAATGTTTTTTGCTTCATTCTTTAATTGAACGCGATACTAATCCAGCCAGTAAAATTAAACATTAAAAAAGGCAAATGGATAAGTAGCAAAAATAAAACCATGATTACATATAGTTTCAAATGGTATACTGTTCAACTAACTGAATGGAAGCTCATAATGTGATAGCAGAAATAACTGCTGAATGGATTTCTCGAATAGCAAATTGAGTTATTTTGTACCAAACGACAAAGCTTACTAACAAGTTAAATGAATAGTGAAAGGAAATAGAAGGGAACTACATTTGGTTCAGTAATTTGACCTCATGGTCAATGAAATTGTTCGCAAAATGAACTAGAAAAGACCTAGTTCTAAAACTTTAGCTTTTTAAAAATGTTAATTTTTAAGTAATATAGAAATAGTTTTTGAAACAGTCAAATCTTTGACATGGGTATCGTGCAGCAATTAAGGTAATTAAATAAATAAAGGATTAATATCTTGATTTTAACCAGTAAATTCAATATTGTTCCTTGACTAAAAAACTATATTAAGGAATGGGTTAATTTCAGTTGTGATTTTAAAAAAAAACCTTCACGTATTAAAATAATATTTAATCGCTATTTTTGTGAAACAAAAAGTACTGGTTCACAAAGCAATATTGAAAAGCAATGTGATTAAGATGACAATAAAATAAAACAAATAAATGAATACACAAAATATCGTCTGCACAGTGATTTCTTGTAAGAGTAGGAGTTAGTAATTTTAGGGGTCTTTGAATGCGGGAATGAAGTATCCTTGACGAGAGCTTTCGATCAAAAAAAAAAAAAAAAAAAAAAACTGATCAAATCAGACTTTTTACTCAAACGTTATTAGAGTTACAGGTTGCTTGAACGGTTCAATGCTGAATGAAAACTTGCTCAAATTGAAAATTTAAATACGGAAATGAAGTATCTTGAATAGGATCTTTCTGACAAAAGAAAAAAAAGTTTCTTTAAATCGGACTGCTCACTCAAAGTGATTCGTGGTCTACAGGTTGCTTGAACGGTTCAATGTTGAACCAAAAATTATTCAAACCGAAAAATTATGCACGGGAATGAAGTATTCTTTCCAAGATCTGTGGAACAAAAGAAAATGTTCAAATCGGAATGTTCACTCAAGAATTATTAGGGGGGACAGGTTACTTGAACGGTTCAAAGTTGAACGAAAAGTATCCTTAATGAGGTCTTTCGAACAAAAAGCAATTTGTTCAAATCGGACTGTTCACTGAAAACTCGTCGCGGGACAGGTTGGTTAAACGGTTCAAATTTGATCGAAAAGTGGTTCAAATCAAAAAGTGGAATATGGGAATGAGGTATACTCGCCAAGTTCTTTCGAACAAAAAAAAAAAAAAAAAAACTCGTTCAAATCGGAATATTCGCTCAAAAGTTATTAGGGGGGGGGGGGCAGACAAACAGACTGACCGACGCACAAATTCCCCATTTCAAAACCCTACTTTCCAATTTTTTATTTTTCGATATTTATTTAATATTTTAATTATAGGTCATTTTAGACTTTAGTATTCAGAACAACTATTTTTTACTATTATATTTTGTATCTCACTTAATTGTTTGAAAAGCTTACACTTAAACTATAATTTTGCGTTCAAAAGCAGAATCGTTACAAATGAATATGTTGTAAGTGTGTGTGGTGCTTGTTTTTAATTTCCATTTTTAAATACAGTTCAAATTGCACTGTTTAATCACAACCAGCGGTTCATATTTTAAGTTTAAAATTAGCGCTTAAATGTAAACTGTTGAAGTAAATAAATTAAATACAAAAGAAAAAAAAAACGGTACAAAGTATCGTTTGTAGCTCCAAAGCTATCGGAATTTTTTTTAGCTTTACCTTTACAATTTCTTGTCAAGAAAATAATGACTTTAACCCATTTTCGGCCAAAGTTGCGTATACGCAACATTTAATTAAAATATTTTTAATGAATACTGTGACATATATTTTTCACAAATTTTATTGTTATGCTATTTTTAACTGTTTTGAAGTCATCTATAAATTATTAGCAATTCAATTGGGTCGAACATTTTGGGTAGAGAAATTTAACTTCAAGTTTTTTAACTTTAAACTGTTAGTGTCAAGTTCGACATTTTAAAAATGTACGATTTATCCACCAGAAATTAATCATATGGTTTTATAACGGCTTAAAGCTGTAATTTCTGTTAATCAAATAAAAATTAAACAAATGTCATAATAAGTCTTAAAAATCGTTACTCAAATTTAATGTTGCGTTAACGCATCATTGGCCAAAAGCATGAACAATTTACAAAAGTTGAAAATTCGGTTTTCATGCAAGTGATCTGAGTTTTATTGCAAATTTTGATTGTTTTATTTCAACTGACCTCATACATAATCTCAAAAATGTTAATAAAATGAAAGACGATAATATTTGGGTTCAAATTTTAGTGTTTTTGCTCATACCTTTATCAATTTATTCAATATTGAGGGGCTGAAATCAGCAATGAGGAACAAGAACTACCATTGAGAACAAGTGCAGTTCTGAAATAACCGAGTGTTGTACCAAAGCCTACAATGCACAAAATATATTTTGGTATACTGAACTCATGAAAACTGCATAGAACTTCCACAAACCCAAAAATGGCCCTATTAGATTTTGAATCGTATACAGCGATTGCCCTATTAAAATCGGAATGCAAGGACGGTCCGTCTGGGGAAAATACAGTTCAAATGACAAGAAACTAGAAACTTCGGTCAATAACGACTACTCTGCTGAAAGAAATATGCACTGATAGAATCGGACATGCTATAAATGAAGAGAAAGAAAGAGTGCGTAGATAATGCAAAGTGTGTAAAAACCAAACGAATTATTTGTGCCAAGCATTCCCGTCATTTCAAGTTTTCCGGGGGGGGAGTGTGAAGTATGGGGGGATAAAAGAATGAACAACACAATGCAATTTCATCAGAGAGCAACATAAACCATGACCACTTACATGTGAATACATTAGATTCTCAAAGTGAGAGGGGAGGATTGAACCCCATTCCCCGATTCCCCTATAATGACGGGCCTAGTGCCCAAACGTCAAAGTGCATTTGCATCCCAAATGCTTTCTATTTTCCAGTAAAAACAGTAAACATTTTACTTGTATACAATGCTTTAAGTAAATATAGTTTGTGCAAGGATTCGGCCAATGATACGTAAACGCAACATTTTATTTTGGTAATAAAACAATATTGCTTACGCACGAAACATTTTTTGTATCTTAATGAATGTATTTAAAGCATATTTCAATACAAATAATATAACATTTGATAAAATTTCAATGCTTGGCCTGAAATGGATTAAAACACTTAAAATAATTTAAAAGGAAATAAATAAATAAATGAAAACAACAAGTTTTCCGTTTCTTACAATAATTTGAAAATTTGGCTATTAATACATATATATACACTGGCGGAAAAAAAATCCCAACACCAAGAAAGACTTGAGCTAGATAAACGAAATTTGGTAGGCGTGTTTATACAACTGAAAGATGACATCGATTGAAATTTCGCTCTCCGCGCATAAGTGTGGCGCAGCTGGCGTCACTCAGAACATGCAAATAAGGCTTGTTTTAAAAGAGTGTTGTGAAGCTCGTGAGTGTTATTTTTCGTGAAATTTGACGAATTGCGTTCATGTTGGTCAGGAATGCCTTTAAGAAGACGAAGAAGCCATTATACACAGCTCACCGAGTTTAAACGAGGTCGTACAATTTGGCTACGAGACGGTAGATTTGCATTTCGCCGATATTTCAGAAAGACTTGGGGTGGAATGATTCCACCATGCATGATTATTGGAAGCTATGGTCAAGGGATGGTACTACCTCAATAAGATTGAGTTCCGAGCTGCCACGTGGCACGACTGAAAAGGAAGATCGACGAATCTTGCGTACGACTGTGGCGCATCATACTGCATCTGAGGCTGACATTCAAGCTGCAGTTGGTACCGTCGTGACCCAAAGAACGTTAAGAAACTGTTTGCTTAAAAGACAGCTCCGAGCTAGGCAGCCTGTAGCCGGTATTCTATTGACTGCAAACCATTGCCGTTTTCGATGGCAGTGGTGCCAAATCAGAGCTCACTGAAGGTTGGAGTGGAGATCTGTTGTAATTTTTGAGGAAAACAGATTCTGCCTTAGTGCCAGTGGTGGCTCTATATTTGTCAGAAGGAGGCCAGGGGACCTCCTGCATCCAAGCGGTCTACGGCCTAAACACACGGGACCCACACTTGGAGTCATGGACTCTGGAGCAATTTCCAACAACAGGGGCACTCTTGTGGTTATCCCCAACTCACTGACTAAAAATTTGTCGTCAGTCTGGTAATTTAACCAGTAGTACAGTCCTTCATGAGTAGCATTCAAGGGGGGGGGGGTTTCCAACGGGATAACGCTCGCCCTCACATCGCTGTTGTAACGCAATGTGCTCTGAAGAGTGCTGACATGTTACCATGACCTGCAAAATCACCAGGTCTGTCTCCAATTGATAACGTATGGGATATCATTGGACGGCACCTCGAGCACCATCCACAGTCAGCAATGACGGTTCTAATATTGACACAACAAGTGCAACAAGCATGGCCCTCCATACCACAAAGTGACATTCGGCACCAGTATGACATAATGCATGCACGCTTTCGGGCTTGCCTTCAAAATTCTGGAGGTTACACCCTCTATTAAATTAACATAATTTCACATTTGCACAGCATTTTCTTGAGCTTAAATTAGCCAGTGATGTTGTACATTTAATCAATTAAACACGTCAACTAGACAATTGCATTACCCAAATTTCATTACTCTACAGCAATTTTTTCTTGGTGTTGGGATTTTTTTTCCGCCAGTGTGTATACATATATATATATATATATATATATATATATATATATATATATATATATATATATATATATATATATATATATATATATATATATATATATATATATATATATATATATATATATATATATATATATTCATATATTTAAATATATGTATATATAATAAAACTTCGAATGTATATCTCTATAACTCTTTCATAGAAACACACATTAATGCTTTCTATATATTAAGTCGTGACCTACTTCTTTATTCAACACAATTGTCCAATGTTCCCCAAAAATCCCTCTTCTATTCAATCTACAGCTCTGGTGAGAAAAGAAAGAAGATGCTGCAGGGAAAGAGTCGGTATTCTAAAAGGGGTCAGATGTTGCTAACGGCAAGGCTGCTACTTCGCGATAACTCTCTACAGACTTTGCCTAGAGTGGAAGATATGGATTATTATGACTGGTGTGAATATGTCGCCTGCTCGGGTTCGATATCAGTTCCAAAACACCTTGTCCTATAAAAAGTCGCGAAAAAGTAAAGCAAGTGCCTTAGGAGAGAAGAAAAGAAAGGGTAATAATCTAGGAGCATTTTATGAGTCAATATAGTGGATTTTTTTATATATAGAATGTGTGTGAGGTTTTTTTTTTACTGAAACTGTAAGAGAAAAAATACGTATGAGGTATCAATGGGATGCCGGAACTAACAGATTTGTTTTTTTTAGTTTTTTGTTGGCTGTATGTTTTTTTCTCTTTTGGGTAGAAATTAAACTAGTATTTTTCTGTCATGGTTTGTTAGGACACACAGGAAGAATAGATTTTCTGCAGTAATAAGCAAGGAAAAGATAAATTGTGTCGAATGATTTTTAAGCAAAGACATGAGTTTGATGTTAGTGTTTGGCTATGGGTTACTACAGTACGTTATATTACAAAATAGTAAGCTAAATTTTTATCCTTTAAGCGTGTAGTACCAGGGGACCGAGCCAGCTCGGTTAAAAAAAAAGAGGTTTGTAAACTCGTGTTTTTTTCTAAAATGCGAAGTACTTATTTGGATAAACTTGAAAGGCATTTTTAAGCCTTTGGTTGCAATTATGCTTTTAAAACAGCCGTAATTTGTTTTAAAAAACACAACCTTATTCAATCCATGCTCAACGTAAAATCACACCCAATTTCATTTCATTTGGCGCCTAAAGCGCGGGAGGGGTTGATGAGAATGGATGCAGAGTCCATGTTCTCCAGTACGTATTTGGTTCCAGTTGGTTTTGACGTTCACTTGACTTCACACTCCAAGGTTCCCTCCGTACATACCACAACTCGTAGTTTAACCGGGATGGGGCCTTGAAGAGCGCTCTGTTCATTTTTGAACCAGGCCCAAGGGCCGAGCAAGCCCTTGGCCCAGCATCCCCCAGAGGTTTCGTTTCACTTGAAGGATTTTATGACCACGAACATTTTTAACGTCCCCCAGCCACCATTAATGAAGACGGTGGATCTTTGATCGGCTGGGATTCCTCTATATGATCGGACCGGGACCCTCTGGTTACGAGTCCGACGACTTACCGATCGGACTACCGCGGCCCACACCCAATTCTAACTTTCTTTTGATCGATCTCTTTCAAATTTCAAAAACAATAAAATTCTAACGTGTTGCCAAAACTCGTTTGCCAAATACCATAAAAATTTAAATTTACGCTGATGTGATTAAATATGAAATCCATTGTTATAATAAAACGTGGTTGCTATGAAACAGTAACAATAAGAGTAATCATAAAGAAAATGGCGAAAGAAAGCTCGTCAAACTTCTAATGAAGGCACAAAAAACTGGGTTTTTTGTGAAAACTTGCGTTTTTACAGAAAAAACGCCGATGTAGATGAACTCAAAAACCAAAACTTTATCTAAATGCAAAATTTTATTAAAATCGTTAGAGCCGTTTCGAGATCCGAAATATATATATATACAAGAATTGCTCGTTTAAAGATATTAGATAGATGTAATTTTGCTTCGAAACTTAATATTTTAAGAAAATTGAGTTTCATATTTATTGATTTTTTACCTGAAATATCTTTACTAAACACTCTTTAGAGAGAAAAAAATATTTTAAAACTAACTATAACACTTTTATACTCAATTTTGAAACCGTACTTGAAAAGTAAAGTAATCTAATTTTTATAATTCAATAGATGTCGATGAACAATCAACACTGCTTTTATCCCATGGCTTTTGAAAAAATGAAACAGCCTGTTATCTAGTGAAGCCTTGCTTTAACATTTCAAAAACAGTAACAATTTAACGTTGCCAAATACCATAAAATTTAAACTCGCGCTGATGTGATTAAATATGAAATCCAATTGTTATGACAAAACGTGGTCGCCACGGAAACAGTAAGAATTGATAATAATCATAAAGAAAATGGCGATGAAGAAAGCGTCTCAAACTTACTTAATGAAGGCACAAAAAAAGTTTTTTTTGCGAAAACTGGCGTTTTTACAGAAAAAACGCCGACGTAGATGAACTCAGAAACCAAAACTCCATCTAAATACCAAGTTTTATCGAAATCGTTAGAGCCGTTTTCGAGATCCGAAAAATAAATAAATATATAAATAAATATATAAATAAATATATATACAAGAATTGCTCGTTTAAAGGTATTAGATTACAACTATTTACAAGTCGTATAATTGGCTTAATATAAAGAGTATATGTGAATGTAACACCAATTACCTTTACCTCTGTAAAATCAAAAGTAGTAAAATCAGTGATGCTAATAACACAAATAGATTTTTCGACTACTCAATACGATTCTTAAAAAATGTGCATAAAGAGATGGAGCAGTCGGAGCTATGTTTTCTCAAATCCTACTTCTCCCATAATGAGGTAAGGGGCCTGCTTTTAGGACATATTTTGAAAACATAGAAATTAAGATAATATCAAGACGAGCCTTTTTTTTTCTTCATTACTGAATCTACTTTTTGCTTCTGAGTTAATGGCAGAGACGAGTATTCCGCTTTGTAATTCAATGCCAAACCGCAGAATTTCAAGTTTAACATAAATTTAATAGTATAAGTTGAAAAAATTACGTAAAAAAGAGCGATAATTTGATAGAAGTAAACAGTATATCATAGCAGAAAATATTCAGTAAAGATTGTGCAACTTTAATTAAAGTTTAGTCTGCTTCAGATACATGCATTTAACCACATTAACTGAAGAAAAATAGATACCTTAGTGCTATAATTTCAAATTATAATTTCAACGTTCATGAGGCACTAATACGCAGTTATAGTTCCTCATGAACGTTGAAATTACAATTTGCACATTAACCGTTTTTGGTGTGTCCTTAAATTTCGAAAATGTATTTTTAAAAAATGTCCTGCGGTTGGTTAAACAGAAAAACAAGCTGCTTCAAAGTGTTCAAACTTTTTCCAATCGGCTCAAAACAGTCAGAGTTCTTATTGTACTTTAAGCGGATGCAAGATAAAAGGTTTGGATAAATAACTTTGTAAATAATATTAATAAAACAAACTAAGTAAATAAGATAATATGTATGTAATGTATGTATATAGTTAGGGTCATTTAAGGACATCTCGACACCTTAAGGAAAAATAATAAATAACTGGTTAATATTTAAGGATTTTATTATTTATTTTTACAGAAAACAATTATTCCATTATTAGGCTGTATTATTCCTGTGTAATGGTTTACCCTGAAAAACATCATAGGTCATATAAATACTATGAAAAAATAAAAGCAAAATGTCCACTTCTCCCTTAACTGCGGGAGATCTCGACAGGCACCTACGGGCTGGCAGGTACAATTCAAAACAATGTTTTTTTTTACTTCTGTGAAATATGGAAAAGAGAGATTTGCGTAATAAACATCTATTATACAATGCAACAATATATATCGCCTCTTTTAACTATGTACATTTGTTGCATGTAAACTGGGTTTCCTTCCCATTTTGTACGCAAGCCTCATGGAACCACGTATTACATTCTCCAACACATTTCACCCACTTCTGTCCGTCAGTATCATCAAAGTAATACCCACCGCACTCGCCACAGTAATTTTCACTATCATGGAGATCTCTCGAGGAGCTGGGCTGAGTTCCTCCCGGACGTCTAGATCCCTGTGTTGGTGTTTTTCTGCGCATTTGATTCCTGTACTCTACGGATGTTAAAACGGCCGATTCTTGTTTTTTTCTCCTATTCCGTACATAGTTTATCTGTACTACTGGTACAGGAGATAAACTCGAAAATGACGTAGAAGCTGATGAAGTGGATGATGATGATGACCTCTGAATGCTATCATCTTCCTGTACCATAACGGTACCATTTGTTGTAGACATAAGTTCAGGTTCAAATATATATTCTTCCAAAATGTCTGGGTTATATGGATAGATTCCACATTTTCTAAAGCCATTGGTAAAGTTCCCTGGCGTAGCAGACTTTTCCCAAGCTTGTTTGAATATTTCTGCAAAGTCTTCTTTGGTGATCCCCTTTCCTGGATGGTGATGAACAAAATTCCTGCATGCTTCATTGTAAAAATGTTTCAGGCTCTTGAAATATGAAACATCAAGGGGTTGGCATTTGTGAGTGCTATGTGGAGGGAGGCATAGCATCTCAATTCCGAACAGTGACGCTTTGTTCAGTGTATCCAGATCTTTGCAGTGAGAGGCGTGTCCATCTATAATGAGTAAAATTTTGCCTTTTGGTCTGTATTTGTTCAGATGGTCAAGAAATTTGTTGAATACTTCGCTGGTCATGTATCCAGAGTCTGACATCTCTAAAGTTGATCCATTTGGTAAACCTTTGGCATACGACGGTTTTTTCCTAATACCCTTCATTATGACAAAGGGAGGGATGGCACTTCCTGTTGCGCTGCTGCAAACCATAGCAGTAACAGTAGACCCCTTTTCTCCTGTCGTGGCGTGGTACACATCCTTTTTGCCTTTGGAAGAAATCACTTTACCAGGTTTAAAAATTAGCTGCAGTCCAGTTTCATCGGCATTAAAAATTCTTGCTGGTTCTTCCCACAGGTCCAACGCATCATACATTTCGCGTAAATTGTCAAAAAATTTTCGTACTTCGTCTCTATTGAGACCTCTGGAACGTGCATAGGACAAGCCTTGAGCTTTCCTTACTGACAAATTGGGGTGTCTTTCTAAGAAAGAATATACCCAGTTATATCCTGCCATGCTGCTGTCTTTGTTGAACCGGTGCATTAGATTCCTTTTCTCCGCAAATTTAAATACTAGTTTCCTAATATCATTTACGGTCATGCCAAACCCCTTGGAATCCAGCAGTAATAAATGTTCAACCAGTTCCTTTTCCATAGCATCATCTAATGTTGCTCCCTTTCCAATTTGCCGGTTTGATACTGCACCTGTTAGTACCCTGGTCCTTAATGTATTCCTCGGGACGTCAAATTTTTTGGCCGCAGTTGCAAGTGGCATTTTGTTCTCTTTCACCTCTCGTATGGCAGCCGCCATATCTTCAGGCTTCCATTTTCCAAGTACTCCTTTATAATCATAAATGCGAGGCATTTTCAACCCTAAAATATCATAAAAAAGAAGAAAAAAATATTAATTTGTTAGCAAACTATCGAGAAAAGAAATATCAGCATACAAGACTTACAATGTACTAATCAGGGAGAATTCGACAGGCCGATAAGGCAGAACTCGACTGTCGAAATCTCCCCATAACAGAATGTCGAGATCTCCCCTAGTTACACATTTATGTGAAAGATGGCAGCACCGAACTCTGACAGGTCATGCAAACTTTTTGCTTGCCCAGCCATGTTCTTGAAGGTCTAATCTTACTAGCCAACCATTCGAAAATCACCAAAAATCAAAGCCATCGTCACCATTTATCATTGTTACAAAACTCAATCTTATACTGCATGCATTATAAACTATGAAACACTTACCTGACACATAAATGATGGTTATTTTCTTGATGAATCTCAGACTTCACTACACATTCGACTGAAAATGACGCACTACACTCTCAGGTCATTTCAATACAACAGTTTCCACTTTCGCCACCAGGGTGCAGGGGGGTCTACTGGGAGATTTCCTTAAAAGTGTCGAGATCTCCTGAGTGTCGAGATGTCCTTAAATGACTATATGTATGTTCCCTATGCAAATCCCCAGTTTGCTTCGGATCTAGACCTAATTTGGCACAGAGGTTCTTATGCAAACGGGAAAGTGTGTAGGGTAGTTTTCAAATGCAAAAATAGTACCGATCAGCTCGAATTTTTATTTTTGGATCCAAAAAGGGCATAAACTTGCTCTTTTTAACTAACTAATTATCGGATCGTCTCAATTTGGGGCTTCAATCGAAAACGCAGAACAGCACTTCTATTGAAGTTGTTCTTCGTACGGTCTGCAAAATTTATTAAAGTTGCCAAATTAGCCAAGGAAAAATGCAAGCAGTTCAATAAAAATTGCGTCAAAATTAGTTTTAACTTGATAAACTAATTCAGAAAACAAAGTAATGTCTAACAAGGAGACGGCACGGCCGTGGGGTCGGAGATTCGGGTCAATTTTTTTGTGGGGAAAGAGGACCATTAGTACCTCACGTGGTTGAAGTAATACGACACACTATTCAGGAAATTTTGAGAAAAATCGATTTAAAATGTCCGATTTTAAAGTTGAAGCCTTGTCAGTTTAAAATCTTCTGCTCTTAGCACGCCATCGTGGCTCAGTCGGAAGCGTGCCGGCCTTCTGATCCAGTGGTCAAGGGTTCGAGTCCACCTGCGGAGGTTTTTTTTTTTTCTTTTCTTTTTTTTTTCTTTTTTTCCTCCAAGTTATTGGCAATGTTTTTCCGTGCTTTTTTTTTTTCTTTCTTTCTTTTTTTTTTCTTTTTCCCTCCAAGTTATTGGTAATGTTTCTCCTCCTAACATAATTAAAAAATGAATATTTGAGTCACAGAACGCAAAGTTCTTTTTGTTCACGGAACACCATTCGAGCTCATTTTTCTATTTATATTCTACTTTTAAGACTTCTTTTTTTTTTCTTTCTTTCTTTTTTTTTTCTTTTTTTCCTCCAAGTTATTGGTAATGTTTTTCCGTGCTTTTTTTTTTTTTCTTTCTTTTTTTTTCTTTTTTCCCTCCAAGTTATTGGTAATGTTTCTCCTCCTAACATAATTAAAAAAAGAATATTTGAGTCACAGAACGCAAAGTTTTTTTAATTCACGGAACACCATTCGAGCTCATTTTTCTATTTATATTCTAATTTTAAGACTCCAATTTGAAGTTTTTTTTCCCCTTTATTGTTGACGATATCACCTATCGACACTTTAAATATTACAAAACACTGACTTTTTCATTGTTTTTCGATAACTGAATGTGAATATTGTTCTTCGAAAAGAGCATAAATATACCCTTCAAAGCACTGTTTTGTTAAAATCGCCATTTAGAATAAAAACAAACCTCTCAAGCAGCAGACGATAATTTTTACTTTTCAATAAAAAGTACAATTGTAATAAAACGACATGAATAAAAGGAAACCTCGTGAGCTGCAGACGATATTTTTAGCTTTTAAATAAGCAGTACAATTGCAATCATTTCATGTAGGGCAAACGATTTTTTATTTCTGCTAATCAAAATCGTCTGCAAAATGTTCGAACAGCCTCTGTATTTTTCGAACTTATCATGAACAGACCGCTACGGTTTCTTGAAACTCATTTAATGTTAAAAGATGTCGACTGAAGATGTTGCTGGCTCTTCTGGATTGGAAGAAGAATCTATGTACAGTAAAAAATCAAAGGCGCGATTGAAAGGTGCAGTCGATTATTACCAAGAAATGTTGAAGGAAAATGGTTTAATTGCTTCAACACCTTCGGACGAAATATCGCACGATTCTATGATATTGGCGGAAGAACTTTATAATAGTACATTGGAACTCTTGAGCGAAAAAAAAATCGTTGTTGAAGAGGAATTGATTCACGTTCAAGAGAAATTTCAAGACTTGCAGTTCGATGTGTCCCAAAATGATTCTTCTTCGGACGAATTCGAGCCAAAACCGGAAAAAAATAAAAGTGAAACCATTTCCATCGCCTACAAAGTGAAAGTCGTGAACATTGCTAAAGCACATCCCACATGGTCTTTGGTGACATTGCAAAAGAAAGGATGCAGCCGCTTGAAGAAAAAAGAATATCTTTCACAATGGGAGAATGATATTAAAAGTGGTGGAACAATATTTGACAAATTTGAAGCGATAGATTCGTGGACGTACAACCGTTTTGTAGAAGCAAGAGAGCAATATCAGCAAGTAACAACAAGAAATTTACAAGAATGGACTTTGCCTGCTGCTGCACAATTCACCGATTTCGATTTCAAGGCATCTGATTGATGGGTCACGGCATTTAAACAGAAACACAGAATTTCTCAACGCAAAATCACAAAACTAGTTTCGAAAAAAGAGGCGGAATCAATGGAGGAAATCTTGGCCTCTGCGGAAACCTTTCGTCGGCAGACGTGCCGATTGATACCTCAATACCATGAAGATTTTGCTTTAAATACTGACCAAACAGGTAAATACAAATTTTCTGCATACCAAATGTTTTTACCGATACAAAATGTACAAATTCGAAATGAATTACATAAAAAGTTTCCTAAATTCATAAATGAATTATATAAAAATTCCGTGAGCGTGTGTGTGTGTGTTCGCGCGCGCGTGTCGTGTGTTTTCGAGCAGGTGTGTGTTTGTATTTCCGTGTTGTGCAAGCGTGCATGTAGATATGTGTAAGATTTTTCAACACTGAAAACACTTTTTTTTTCAGGATGCCAATATCAATCTGTTCTCAACAGGACACTTACACAAAAAGGGAGTAAAACAGTTTTCGTCAAAAAGTCGGATTTAAATAAGGTGACCCATTCATATACTGCCCAATATTCTATAGCATTATCTGGAAAATTGCTCCCGCATGTCTTCGTGTGTCTGCAAGAGTCGGGGGGCCAATTTGGACCTCGAATTCAACAATTAGTAGATGGCTACGCCACTGCATATACGAATGTTACAATAACATCATCAAAGTCTGGAAAATTAACTACAGTTTTATACAAGAATTTTCTCCAGAAATGTTTAAAACCATACGTCGGGGACAATAAATTTTTACTCCTCGTTGACTCTTGGGGTGGTCAGACAAATCCACAGATATATGATGAAATTTTTCAAGATGGAGAAAATATGCCAACTTGCTTTGTAAAAGTAATCCCTCCAAAATGCACTCCCTTGGTGCAACCTTGTGATGTTTATTTCTACCGACAAGTTAAAAATTTCATAAAGCGCTTGCAAAATTGTAGCGAGTTGTTGGAGCAGAATCGTGAAATAAATTCCCGGGAAGATTGTATAAAAATTCATTCAATTATTCATCATCAATTATCGTCCCTAATATTCCGAGACATGATTCGATACGCCTGGTTTGCCTCAAAATTATCAGTTTCTCGAAATATTTTTATGAATGTCAATCAGGTCTGTTTCTCTACAGATGAATTGCAAATTCCTTGCTGTTGTAAAAAATCTGCTTTCATTTGTTGCGCAAGATGTCGTAAAAATTATTGCTTTGTTTGTTTTTACGATAAGTACCACTGCGGTTTTTGTATATAATTATTTTCTGAAAAAGTTGAATTTACTCTCATTAATATCCAAATGTTATAATTATTGTAAAAATTATTTGCACCATTTAAAAATTATTGCTTTGTTTGCTTCTTCGTTAATTACCGCTGCTGTTTTTGTATATAATTATTGTGTGAAAAAAAATGGAATTTATCCTCATTAATATCAAAATGTTATAATAACTGTAAAAAAAAATATTTGCCCAATGTTAAAAGTATTAGTTTGTTTTTTTCAACGGTAATTACCACTGCGGGTTTTGTATATATTTTTTTTTTAAATATTGAATTTATTCTCATTATTGTTCCAATGTTCCTCCTCATATGATTTACAATGAAAAATAAAATAAACCCACCGTTATGAATTGTGTTGCTGTAAGAAAAAGAAAATAATTGAAAAAAAAAAATCTAAACAGTATTAAAAATAATATAGGAATGTGATCAGTTTCAACAATTGCTGTGTAAAAATTAATAATAATAATAGAAATAAAGATCCGAACGTTCTATGAGCAGATAGAATAACGAGCGCGAATGTTTTCCAGCGAATGGAAAACTTTGCGTTCTTTGACTCAAATATTCTTTTTTAATTTGGTTCGGAGGAGAAATATTACCAATAACTTGGAGGGAAAAAAGAAAAAGAAAAAAAGAAAGAAAGAAAAAAAAAACCCCCGCAGGTGGACTCGAACCCATGACCACTGGATCAGAAGGCTGGCACGCTTCCGACTGAGCCACGATGGCGTGCTAGGAGAAGAAGATTTTAAATTGATAAGGCTTCAACTTTAAAATCGGACATTTTAAATCGATTTTTCTCAAAATTTTCTGAGTAGTGCGTCGTATTACTTCAACCACGTGAGGTACTAATGGTCCTCTTTCCCCACAAAAAAAATTAACCCGAATCTCCGACCCCACGGCCGTGCCGTCTCCTTGTAAGATATGTATACAAATGTATTAAGACGTACTAAATATTAACAAAAAGAGCATACTCTATTTATATTTCCTCCTTTTAACTGTGAACATTTATTGCATGCAAACTGGATGGATTATACACTCGTGTCATAGAACCACCTCCTACTCTCAACACAATTTACTCAATTCTTCCCGGAAACATGATAATAATAGTTGTCACTGCACTCACCAGACTACTGTTCTCCGTTTTCGTGATCCCTCGAGCTATAGGCTTAATTAACCCTTGACGTCTAAGTACTCAT
Source organism: Uloborus plumipes (assembly GCA_038373865.1). Classification (NCBI taxonomy): domain Eukaryota; kingdom Metazoa; phylum Arthropoda; class Arachnida; order Araneae; family Uloboridae; genus Uloborus; species Uloborus plumipes. Next base: position 1,669 of record JAXGGA010017143.1, on the reverse strand, counting down.
GTTGGTATCTTATTGCTGGATCGAGTTCCCTTTTGTAATGTGAAGTACCTTGGAATCCTATATTCCCTGCCGTTAATCACAAACTCCCTGAATCCAGGAATTTTTTTTAACAATAGTATTTGAAACCCTACTTGACAGCAATGGTATACACCCAAAATGTCGCGGGTCAAAATGTCGCCAGTCCAAAATGTCGCGGTCCAAAATGTCGCCGGTCCAAAATGTCGCCGGTCCAAAATGTCGCCGGTCAAAAATGTCGCCGGTCCAAAATGTCGCCGGTCCAAAATGTCGCCGGTCCAAAATGTCGCCGGCCAAAATGTCGCCAGTCCAAAATGTCACCAGTCCACAAAATGTCGCCAGTCCAAATGTCGTCAGACAAAAATGTAGAAGGTCCGATATTGATACACTTTGTCCCAAAAATTAAAACATACGAAAAGGCTTTTTATCACCAAATTAGCAAAAGATTGTTAATTGCTGTTGATGAACGTGTGCGTTAACAATAGCATGAACTAAAATTTTTGAAAAATACTATAAAAAATTTACCCTTTCGGCTTGTAACTGTTTCGAGCGTTTTCCAAGAAACAAATAGTTTTCAAATAAGCGTACGTTATTTATTTACAATAGCTTATTTCACCGTGACTCGCTATCTACCAACTTAAAACGAATAGATTAGCAGCCCAAGACAAGTTTAATTGATATCGAAAAGAAAATTTAAGTGTTAAGAAAGAAGTTGAAGAACAATGAAATGAATAAGACATATATACAATGTTTGAAACTTGGCTTTTGTTAAAATTTCTTACATGATGGAAAGCAAGTCTATATTATTTTATAATAGAGATGTTTTTATTTTCTTCTACATATGATGTGTAAAAGAAAGTATTGGATCAGTGAAAATTGTCAATTTGGAAAAATTTACACGCTCTGACATGTGCTTAATTCAGTTTTACCTTTTATTTTTTTAAAGGAAAATTTGTAAGTGTGTATCTACGTGACCCATTTTTGGGGGACGACTCTACCTCAAAAGTTATTGCATGAATTAGAATAAAAGTTGGTGTACCAATATGTGATTCAGTGTTGATTGATTTTTGCTGCTAGTTCTTCTAAGGGAGTTTTTACATACAAGAATATAATGGAACGCTTTCATTCATAGCGTGATTACTATTTGTGAAGAAGGTTCAGACGAAATCAAATAAAAAATTGGCCCATAGGAAGCGTTCAGACGAAAGCCAAAGCATCGATAAAAGCAAAGCAATTGAACTTTTTATTTTTTATTACGTGAATGATTTATATCAAGAAGTAATTCAAGTATTCAGACACTATTTTGGTTGTAGAATGGTCTTAAAGGGTGAGATGCTTATTCATTTCTGGCGTTAATCAGCTCAGACATGGCATTGTACCTTCGTTACAATCAGTATTTAAACGTGGAGTTTAATATGATACCGTTTTTTTTTCTTGACATTTCACCTCCCCTTCCACCACCCAGTTTTTACAAAGAAAGCAATAATTCCATGAACGAGCGTGCCCTGTTCTGCTCTCCAATGCGTACCTAATTTGATTTCAAACGTCCCCAACTCTTGAAGAAAATGTTCTAGAAGAAAATTGTCGGCTGCGTGGTGATTAAACGTTATGCACTTAGCGTCATTTTGGAGCGGCTATATTTAGGACTGGTGAC
>JAXGGA010017142.1:0-25057 GCA_038373865.1 Uloborus plumipes | reverse complement strand
ATTATCATTTTAAATACATTAAGGGTCATGCTAAATATATTCACTTTTTTAAAAACAAATTAATAAACTAATTCTTAAACGATCACCTCGAAATTCAACTTCATTTTGAAAAAATAAAGATACATTCCGAGATGCAAATGCTATATTTATGGGTTATTCCAGCCAAAATGGTACAAATCATGTCTGAAATTGTCGAGTTAAGTTTATCAAATGAAGTAATTTTCGCCAACTAATCATTGTTTAAAAAATTATTCTCTGTTTATTTGTGCATAATAAAGTGTAAATGGCTTGTATGAGTCATTCATTAAGGGTTTTGAATAGTTCGACCACTTTGTGTAACAGAGGAGACAAATGAGGTTTGAAAAATATATTTCTAATCGTAAAGAAAAGTTAATTACAGAACAAGTATAAAATGAACTAAGCATCCTAAAACTAATTCTGTCTGCAATTTCAAGAAAAAATATTTTTTGCACTATTAATGAGACTGTAACAGAGTGGACATTAGGGTGGGGCGAAAAATAAAAAAAAAATGCAGATCAACTTCTAATAGTTGCCAAAAGTTGTCTTTGGTGATAGTTAGCTATTGTGCCAAATTTGAGAAAAATCGGTTTATATCTTCAGGGGGCGCTGCGATCGCAAAGTTTTATCATAGCTTTTATCGGGATTTTATGGTTAAAATATGAAAAACAATGCCGTTAGCTAATCTCATTGCATTTTTTTTTACTCATAAGATATATTCATGCATTCAAAGCATATGAAATAACTCACAAAAATTTTTTTTATATGATATATTTATATTTCAAGCATTTAAAAAGAAACAAAAACGTGAAAAAAAGTGATTTTTTTGAAATATAAATATATTATATAAAATAATGTTTGTGAGTTATTTCATATGCTTTTAATGCATGGAAACATCTTTTGAGAAAAAAAACGTAAAGAGACTAGCTAAAGGCATTCTTTTTGATATTTTAACCATAAAATCCATAACAAAGCTATAGTAAAACTTTGCGATCGCAGCGCCCCCTGAAGATATTAACCGATTTTTCTCAAATTTTGCACAAAAGTTAACTATCACCCAGTGGCGGCTCGTGACTCTCAAACTAGGGGGTGCTGCATTTTTTTAATGCAACAAAAATGTATGCGTATGTCAATACGTAAAAAAAAATGAAATAAATAAAAATAACGCACCAATATTATAATAATAATCATTAAACATATAATTTATATTTACTCAATTCAAACAAATGGGAAAAAAACAAATAAACATTTAAAAATTATTTAAAAACAAAGCACATTCCCCCCCCCCTTTTTTTTTTGCAAATTCGTTTTTAACTTTTTCATTAAAGTTTTTGATATTATTGCTCAAACTTTTTTCTGCACTGAGCATAGCTAAGGCTGCTAACCTATCATCTGACATGTTTCGAGTGAATGTATTTGTTAAATTTTCTCTGGTACGAGAACTTTCTATTCGTCAAAGCGTGAGCAATGGTAAAATCCGAAACAAAGCGACTTTTTTTTTAATAACATTTTTTTCGGACAAAAATAACAGTGAAAAAGAAATAGCCGGCCATTCATCGTTTTATACACTGTCAAGTTGAAAAATATTTAGTTTGAAGCAGCAAAAAATAAAGCAGCGAAAAAGAAATATTCAGCATGCGTATGCGAGTAATCTGTCACTTAAAGCATTTCAGGGAGCTGCACCGGTTGCAGCCCACAGCGCGGTTGAAAAATCCTACCCCCGATTGACCGCACGTCACGCTGAGCATGCGTAGAAAGCTTTTCAGCGAGCTCAAAGGAGCTACTCGCTGTGCAGCGCCTTACGGAAAGTATGAGATTTTTTTTCGCACTTTAGTTGAGGCCGTAAGATATACTTCACTGATAACACTGTTCGACAAAAAAAAACCTTGAAAATGCTTCTGGCATTTTGAAGGCTGATTCTTATGTAAAATGACCCCCTGAATCCGAATATGACCCCCGTTTTCCCCCATCACGTACCAATTTTTTTTAAAACGCCCCCCCCTTTTTTTTTCATTTTTCCTTAGTTTCAGAGCTATTATATTTTTTTGGAGGGGAAAGGAGCCTTATATTCACCCCTAAATTTTTTAGAGGTCAAGAGAGACTCAAAGTTTAAAATCATGAGCACCGATAAAAAATCGGGGAACTTGGGGGGGCATAGCCCCCCAAAATATTTGAAAAATCACCAAAAACGATCTTTTAATTCTAGTTTCTTTAAAAACACCTTTAAAACATTTTTTTCGGTGCAGAACCAGAGTATAGAATCCGCTCCTATGGCTCCTGGGTCAGAAAAAATTTTTACGCTGTAAATTTTTTTTTAAAAATAAAATAATGCTCTAAAAATCGCACTTTGGACTCGAGTTTTAAAGCAGGTCTTCAGCCAAAAAAAAAAAAAAAAAAAAAAAAATTGTGGCTGATTCTTATGTCAAATGACCCCCTATTTCCAAATATGACCTCAGTTTCCCCCCTCCACCTCCTCTTTCCAGAGCGCCCCCCCCCCCAATTCAGAGTCATTTTACTAATTCGGAGGGGAAAAGTACATTACGTAACCCGTTAACATAATTCTAAAAGGCAACAGAGGTTCAAAGTTCAAAATCATGTACATGTGTGGCAAAAATATAAACTAGGGCAATATACCCCCCCCCCCCAAAAAAAAAAAAATCTTTTCCTGTTTTTCTAATAGACGTTTTAAACCTTTTTTTTTTTTTTGTGAAAAATCAGAGTATTCGATTTTCTCTTTGATTAATGTGTTCGAAATTATTTCGCTTTGTAGGAAACAAATTATATTATAAAATAAAATAAAAAAAATTTTTTTTGGGGGGCTTTTTGTGAAAGTGGATAATTTATAGCATTTGGAAAAAATGGGTCATTTTGCAGAAGAGTCAGCCGGAACAGTGTCTTCTTTCATGCGAACCTGCGATGCGACTGATATGCAACGAGCCACCCTTACAAGAAAAAAAAATATTTTTTTAATCTTATTTTATAATATAATTTGTTTCCTACAAAGCGAAATAATTCCAAACACATTAATCAAAGAGAAAATCGAATACTCTGATTTTTCACAAAAAAAAAAAAAAAAAGGTTTAAAACGTCTCTTAGAAAAACAGGAAAAGAAGATTTTTTTTTTTTTTTTTTGGGGGGGGGGGGGTATATTGCCCTAGTTTATATGTTTGGCACACATGTACATGATTTTGAACTTTGAACCTCTGTTGCCTTTTAGAATTATGTTAACGGGTTACGTAATGTACTTTTTCCCTCCGAATTAGTAAAATGACTCTGAATTGGGGGGGGGGGGCGCTCTGGAAAGAGGAGGTGGAGGGGGGAAACTGAGGTCATATTTGGAAATAGGGGTCATTTGACATAAGAATCAGCCACAATTTTGTTTTTTTGGCTGAAGACCTGCTTTAAAACTCGAGTGCAAAGTGCGATTTTTAGAGCATTATTTTATTTTTAAAAAAAAATTTACAGCGTGAAAATTTTTTCTGACCCAGGAGCCATAGGAGCGGATTCTATACTCTGGTTCTGCACCAAAAAAAATGTTTTAAAGGTGTTTTTAAATAAACTAGAATAAAAAGATCGTTTTTGGTGATTTTTCAAATATTTTGGGGGGCTACGCCCCCCCAAGTTCCCCGATTTTTTCTCGTTGCTCATGATTTTAAACTTTGAGTCTCTCTTGACCTCCAAAAAAATTTAGGGGTGAATATAAGGCTCCTTTTCCCGCCAAAAAAATATAATAGCTCTGAAACTAAGGAAAAATGAAAAAAAAAGGGGGGCGTTTTAAAAAAAATTGGTACGTGATGGGGGAAAACGGGGGTCATATTCGGATTCAGGGGGTCATTTTACATAAGAACCAGCCTTCAAAATGCCAGAAGCATTTTCAAGGTTTTTTTTTGTCGAACAGTGTAATTTAATGGCGTGCGTGTGTGTGTGTGTAATATCTTTTGCTGACCAACCATTGATTTTGTATGATTTGTATTCACTCAAGATCAGAATAAAATAAAAATGAGAATGAAATAATAACTTAAAAGCATATTTTGAGGGGGGGGGTGACAAACTACTGGGGGTGCTGCAGCGCCGCAGCGCCTATGGACGAGCCGCCACTGCTATCACCAAAGACAACTTTTGGCAATTATTAGGAGTTGATCTGAAAAACTTTTTATTTTTCGCCCCACCCTAGTGGACATCCCACAGTGCAAATTAACTATCATCAGCAAAGAATTTTAGGCTTATCTTAGTTACTGATTATATGGGCGATTCTCTGTAAACTCGTCATTTTTCACACGAAATCTGTCCGGGCACGGTTTTTTGGAATGTTCGTATAATTATAATACTATTGCTCAGAAAATGAATCTATTACTTTGGTTTGAAAGAGGGCCGATTGAAGTTTGTGTTTTTCTGATAAATCATGATAGGGGGTAAGTCCCCCGCCTAGTATAACTAGGGGACTGTGCCAGGTGACTGTGTTTTTGCTCTTTGTTGCGTAATATCTACAAAACTATTGGAACATAATTAGTTACGAGACTACCTATAAATTTAGGCACAAATCGTGGACATAATAAATAATATGTTTTATAATTGAGTTAATTGACATTAATAAAATCACTTTCCGGAGAACTGTTTTCGCAACGACCCTGATGCATACTTTCATCACAAATGTGGCTCTCAAACTAAACAAAGTACCGTTTCAACACCGTTCTCGGCGATTTTGGCAAATTCACACTGATTACTTTAAACTTCATGCCAAAAAGAATTTTCAAAAGTTATAGATTTTTTGTATCACAGCTTTGAATTTGTTGCAGGGGACTGTTTGAAAAAACTCCGGACAGAATTTACATGACAATTTTAAGTTTTAGAAATACGTAATTATGCCTTATTTCATAAGAAAAATATAGCTTCATTATTCTATTTTTAGATATCAATTGCCAAATTTATGTAATGTTAATAGGTTTTTTGAAATACTATCTTTAACAGTTAGACTATAGGATTGGGACAGCCAGGGGACTGTGTTTTTGGCGCTTGGATAATTTTTAGAAAAAAAAATTAAATTGTTATCACTCCAAATACAATTTGGCCACAAAGTATCAATGCTTTACTTGTATTAAGAGCCACAAAAACTTTATTATACTTTATTATTTTAAAAATAATCAGTCCGGACAGTCAATTACCAGTTTACAGAGAATCGCCCATATAATTCAATGTATCAAAGTAATCAAAGCAGATACATTACTTGTACTTATAAAAAAAATATCCCATTGAATGCGATTGCTTATTTTATTTCTGAAAGGCTTGTAACAGAGTGGACAGTTTGAAACAGAAAAAAATCTAGGAACAAAGATAAATAGGTGTTTTTCCAAGATTTTTTTGTTCACATACATAAAAATCAGCAGAAAAGGTGTCAGAAGCATTTTTTGTGCTGTGCATTGCAAATGATTTTGTTGTTGCATTTCATCTTAATCTTAAATTGCATTTTAAGTCCTAGCAATTTGAAGCTGGGGCAGATCATTTTTTCCTTCTTTTGCCAAAGAATATTTTTTTTGGGGGGGGGGGGTCCTTTATAAATGGCTTATGCCTAAATAAGTAATACTTGGTTACACACAATTAGATGGAGAACAAATAAAAAAAAATATAATTAATTGGTGGTAAACATTAAAATTAATTCCCAAAATGCTGAAGTATCGGGACTGATTTGTTCCATTTTCGCTGAAATGACCGATATATTATCATTATTATTTAAAATTATTCTAAACATGTTCACTTTAAAAAATAAATTAATAAACTTATATCTAAATAATTAACTGAAAGTTTTACTTAAATTCTAAAAGACAAAATACACTTTCTAAAGATGCAAATTAACATCTTAATTACAGTCAAGTCTCAATAGCTCATAGTCCCAAGGGACCGGCTAAAAACTTAGAGTTATTGATAGTTCGAGTTACAAGCAGTTCCTACCGTCTTTTCAAGAATTTGGGACCAAAGGAAAACTTTGAAATGAAGGTATATTCGAGTTTATAAAGCTTTGAGTTATCGAAACTCGATTGAATGTTATTGAGGGTCATGCTCAACATGTTCTCGAGGAGTTACGGAGCGGCGTGACAGACGTGAACAGATTCTAATAGCAGAGAAATATCTTTTCTGAAAGGAAGGTATTACAAAAAGAAAGAACGAAACAAAGTGCAAAATTCAAAATTTCTTTACACACATTTAAACTCTTTCAAAAAAAAAAAAAAAGCATGGTTTTAAATTGCGACGATTCATGGGGACAGATGTTTTCATTATCTAAAAGAAAACTTTCGTCAATGTTAGATAGGTTATTTAGTGTATGTTATTTTCAATTATAATAAAGCAATAATAGTAGCAAAGTAAAAAATATCTAATTACAACATCATTGGGTGTTAATAGATCGCAATTTTTGTTAGAAGCACAAAAACTAAAAATAAAAGAATTCAATAAATAAAATAATTTGAGAATTTATATTAAAAGCTACTGCGATTAATTTTTATGAACTAACGATATGATCGTAAGTCTTTTTCAACCTTTTGTCGCACATTAATCCTTGAAGGTTTGTAGCCTTTTCTTTCTAAATTTTAACTAAAATATTTTTGAAAAGCTGAAGACAATCATATTTTATCTGGCAATTGTGAAAAATCAAATATGCAGAATGCTTCCATGTCCAGTACACAGTCGGAGGAATAACACAATTTTTGTTTTAGAAGCAAAAATTGGTAAAAAGGAAAGATGAAAAGTAATTACATCATCTAAAAGGTTTATCAAACAATGAAATTTTTAACTAAGATTTTTATAAAAAAGAGAATATTTAATCAAAATTTTATAAAAAAGAAATTATTTTATAAAAAAGAAAATATTTGTCCTCACATCATACCGGATAACCCTCACATCAATTCCGGATATTCCCCACATCAATACCGGATACTTAGCCGGATATCCTGCAAAAATCTTCCGGATATCCGTATCCGGGGCGGTCAGCCGGATCGGATATCCGGAAGTACCGGATAATTAAAATATAAGCCGGATAGACCGGATACCGGATAGTTGCCGGATATCCGGTCCATCCCTAGTTCAGACAAAAACGGCCCTCCTTAGGCGCCGGATTATCTGAAGTTGCATTTTCTTTATTAATTTTTTACTATTTTATTTAGTTATTGCAGTAGGTTCGCGTTGGGGGGGGGGGAGGGCACGTTCCACCCAGGTTGTCAACTGCATGGGGCTCATCTTTTTTTTTTATATGTATGGTTCATTTGGTTATTACTGCTTCCGATTCTTTTGAAACTTTTGTTATTGTGAAGCTTTTTATAGTAAGTGTATCTTGTTTAATGTGGGAAAAGGGATGCAAAATTCACAGCAGTGCAACAAATTTATTTTTTGTAAAGACGTAGTTGAAAATATTATCTAAACCTAAAGTCTATGTAAAATAAGACTGAGGATGTGAGTTTAATCACCTGTAATATTTGCGAGTGTGTGTGTGCGTTTTTTAGCAGGAAAAAATCGTGAGCATTTAATTATTGCTATTTTTTATTTTTTTTTTTACCTGTAATGTATAGTTTAAAACCAATTTAATGACTTTTCTATTTCCTTCTATTATTTTGCTATCATTCTCTGTCCCATGTTATCCGATATTTTAATTAATTTTCGCAAAATCATGCTCCAGTTCAAATATGGTGTTAGCGTTAGAGACGGTTGGTTTTCTTTTTATTTTTTTTGCTTGGTGGTGGAGGGTTGTTGACATTACGCCCTGGTGACACCCTTGCTGGCTACGCCACTGCATTCTGTAGAACATTTTTTTCCCTCAAACCTGTTTTAAATGTGTGATCTACAATTCCTAGGAAATTCACGCAATGTCACCAAAAATCGTCAAAAGTAATTTTTTAAAGGTACCATTTGGAATTTTTTCCGTTAGAGAAGTTTGAGATTTCCTATTTATGAGCAAATATTGTATCTGAAACTATGTCATATTAAAAATGCAAAAGTGTAGTTAAACTTGTCTTTCTGAGGAAAAAAATATTAGCAAAGGTTTTAAATTCCTTTTATTCATGAAAAGTATTTATTTGAACATTTATAACTTAATAATTGATCTTGAGTGTAAAGGTGCGAAAAGTGCTTCCTAAAATATGTACCTTCAAAAAATTTTACTCACTCGTAGTAACATCTTTTGAGTTGGTGGCAGAAATTCATGTCCAGCAGCTTTTAAGCAGCACTCGACAGCTTCTTCTAATTCACTCTTCTCCCTAATCATTCTAATGTATTCATCAGCTTTGTGGCTATGTCGCTAATAAGAAAAAAAAAGGCAAGAACATTTCATATAATTTACAGTACTGTCGGCCCTGCTTAAACGAATACTGTTGGTTGCAAGAAATATTATTCGATTAAGTGGAGATCTTTAACATTACGTCTATGGCATGGGTTCTGGGATGTTTAATTCGTAAAAGCCGCATATTCATTTATCCATCAGTATATGAACTTTAAAATCAATACACTACATTAAATATATAGATGCATGCATGATTTTTTTGTAAAGAGTAATGAACTTAAGAAGTATGCATCACAGTAAATAATTTCAGTCTATACTAATTTATATTGCTTTTTCAACACAACTTTGACAAGCAGAGTAATTAAATGGAAACAGATGTTGCTGTGTTTTACTTGTATTGCTGAATTAATAAAAATGGGTTATGTGCACTATAAAGCACTGGATATTGCTAAGACTTGCTCCTGAAAACAAGTTGCATGAACACTTAAGGAAAGGCAGCACTTGTGTGAAATTATTATTCAATTAGACTATACATTGCAGCAAAATTTAACTAGAGAATACTTATGAAAGTACAGCTAATATTAAATGTTATTATGTTAATGGTAGCACACAAGTATTTTCCAACTGTTATTACATGAGCATCTACTTAAATTTCCAAGAAGTTAAGCAATATATATAACTCTGTCATAATAAATCATTGCATATAGCAAATTATTTGAGGAGGTTCCCCCCTCCCCCATCTCATTTATAACCATCTTTAATTCACATAGCCCATCTTACAAGAACAATAACAACATACAAATTTTAAGCTTTAAATTTTGCTGTTGTCTTGTCAAAAAACTTTGTTTTTAACAATTGTTGGGCAAAACAAATAATAGACACATTGTTTCTCTGCATGCAAAGGAACAATCATTACAAAGTCTAAAATACTTGGATCTTGATTTAATGGGCATATTTTATTCAACGTGCCTTCCTTCTTTCTTTTTTTAACCTTTAAATGAAACAGCTTGAAAAAAAAGACCTCATCCGTAAAACATGCATATTAAGTTAAAAATACAAACATGAGAGAGCTTAGAATTTTCCAATAAATATCTTACCAACTAAAATGTATACTTAATTACAATATTTTAACTTATAGTGAAACATAATAGATTACAAACTCTAAATTCATTTGATGCCTCTAGAAGCAAAGCACTGGGAGACAAGGATCCAATCTTAAATACATCAATGACAGCATCTAAATGAAAAGCATACAAATTGATTTGTGTAATTCATCCATACCGAAGAAAAGAAAGTATTTGCAATAAGTATCTAAAACATATTTTACAATGAAATATATAGTATATAAAATAGGCTTGGTAAAAATGTGCAGGAAGAAAAGTTACCTGCCAAATAATGATTTATTATATCGTCGGCACCATGCTAAAATAACGATTGTGAAAAATCGTGTTTTTCAAGTTCAAATTTTACAAAGAATTAAAATTAAAATGGTACCTTCGAACGATAGTTTTACGCTTAAAGATATCTATAAAAATTTAAAAAAACCAAACACGTCAGGTGGGAAAAAATTATATTCAGTGTTTTGGCTCTCTTAAAAAGTGCCAATTTTCACATTCGTAAGTTTAGCATGGTGCCAACGGTATAACATAATAAACTGAATAAGTAGTTTGACAAAATTACAATCTTATATTTTCCTATGAAAAAAATGCTTTGAAATGGACTTCTATTTTGATACAAATTACAGGTAAAAACTAGGTGGAAAAGTGAAGGAAATAGATTAATAAATATAGAAAAAATTATAAAAAGCTTCATACAGAAAATATTATTGTACTATATAATGCTAATGGGCATTTCCATTGCAAAGGACTATCAATCATAAAAAGAAAATGAGCTTGTTGCTTTAAAAGACTAAAACCTTGTTTAAAAACACCTCAGAACACCTTTTTTTTCTCCCGACTCCACAACATTAGCAGGTTGGCATAAACAGTGAATTTAAAACCACCTCTTACATTATTATAACTGAATTCAGCTTGATTTTGTAAGCAAAAAAATTAAGAAAAGGTGACCTAACCTGGAACTTTTTGTAACAGCTCATGTGTACTGTTGCCAATTATTCTCACACCATCTATTTCAGGAACTAAATGAATTGGGCTATAAAATATATCACTACACTTCATTAAGGATATGTAACATTGCAAGTTCAAATAAATGCCAGAAATAATGCAGATGCCAATGAGGGAAAAAAGACAAATCATTTAAGGATACTTCATGTAATCTCTTTCAGGGCCAATTACTATCATGATATTTTCCTTATTAACTTGCCAAAAGCCAACTACAGCTCCATTTCCACACCTAAAACAGAAAAAAAAAGAAAAACAAAGAAATGGCAAAAGTATCTACTTTAAAAGATGAAATTAGTTCAAACCATTTTGAACATTTTACCAAACTAATTGATGGGGCCTTGTTTTTGCTTGAGTGTCAAATTCACAGAACTTTGTCTGAAATCAAAAATTAAACAATTGTTAACAAATATAAAATTCATTGCGAATTTGTAGTATAAATGACTATGAAAACTTATGCAATATTCTTTTTCCTTTTTCAAGACGTAATTAGGCACTGGAAATATTTATATTACAAAACAAACATTGAAATCACAAACAAGTAATATCATACATATTTTTTGCCAAATTTTACTTTTTATTTCAAATAAAAAAGACAGCAGTTCATACTTCTAAATTGACAGATCCCATCCACAAAGCACCGTTATCAGAAAAGAGAGCAATGTTCTGATTATTGCACGACACGGTCATTTCTGTAATGGCATTTATCTGAGTGTTGAATTTCGGAAACTAAGAAAGAGAAAAAAAAAACAGCATTAATTCCAAAAATGCTACAAACTAGAATTGAATAAAACTTCGATGCTTAAAGCAAGGGCGCACTGATTGGAGATCACAGGATGTCACTGCAGCCGTGACCTCTCAAAAATATCCTTATTCCACAATTTTGGTCTTATAATTTTTCAAATTTTGGCACATAATTGCAACACAGCAATTTTTAAATTCTGGAATGTCCATTTTCATTAGATATATGTATGCCAGCATACCTGTATTTTACCATTCATCAAAATTTAAATTTTTACTCAACAGACTCAGAATTTCAGAACTCCTAAAAATGTAAGTTTGAAGGCTTAAATTGAAATTAAAATTGATTTTAAAAATTATGTTACACAGTAGAAAAGGTCATCAAAAGAAAATAAGCTGTTTTATAAAAATGAACCAACATTACTAAGAAAAATAAAAGTTGCTATATTAATTACACTACAATCAGGATACCACAAGTTCCATTTTTTACTACAAACAGTTTTATGCTTTTGTTATTATTTGTATTATTATCGTTATTACTATTGTTATCATTATTATCAAATGCTTTTATTTGTACTTCATTTTTAGTAGCTCAATCTATTTTAAAGAAGAATTTTTATTAATATAAAAATAAAAACAATATTAGTAATTTCTAAACCTTTTTTTATCTGAAAACCATAACTCGATTAGAAATCATAAAAACAATTAAAATGTATTTAAACTGCATGGGTAAAACATCTTTTATCAGTGCTGCAATTATAATTTATGTACTGTAAACTCAGTAATGAATCATTTTCAGCAAATAAATAATTGAAATTACTACAGCATAAAAAAACTTACAACTTGAGTACATTTATCATCATTTTGATTCAGAAGGTACAGATTTGCATCTTTAGCAACAAGAACTTTAGTATTTCTTTCATCAGCAATAACAGCCCAGCTACTTGGCGGAGCAGTAAGACCTAAAAACAAAATAATAAAATAAAACTTTCGTAATTGAAAAATCTAAAATGAAAAAGTAAACAGAAAATTTACATGAAATAATGCTTCAATTACAAAAATAAATATATTTTCATAACAGCTACAATTAAAAGAGAATTCCTTATACATAAGACTAGAGAGTGAAAACCTTTTGAAAGCTCTAAAAATGAGTTTATAATAGAAATGCTTTAAATTTTCAGGGCTAAGATTATTTTTTGTATAGCCGACACATCTTTTGGGACTATAGCTGTTATATATTCATTGAACAGAAAATTTTAACAGAAACCAAATTTTGCAGAACGTCAAAATAAAATAGCACACAGTGGAGCTGTATTTCCATGCAATAATTGCAGACATTGAAGACATTCTTTCAGATTTAGCCCCACTTCAAAATACCGTAGTGTAATGACTCTTTCTTTTCTTTTTTTTTAATTCATGAAATGCTTCACCTTTGAACTAATTCCCTTCTTGAGTCTGACAGTTCAACTGCTTAAAACTGATATTAGAAGTTCAATAATGTAAAAAAGAATTCAACATCTATCAAATAAAACTTCAATAAATAACAGTAATATATATACATAAATAGCTTTTGAAAGACACAAACCTGGTACAGTTGCCAATTTCCTGATTCTTGGTTCTTTGATATTATTGACTAGAAAGATGTTGAATGCACCGGTCAGAACTGCAACACCAGTGTAAAATTTTGAGTTATTAAAAATTCTGCATTCTAAAACTCCAGTATCTTTAACATCCTAAAAAATAAAGAAATACAAAATCAAACCATTTTATGCCTTGAACAATTGTAGATAGAAAATTGCTTAAAAAAATTTGCAATAAAATATAAACTTTTTGATGGAATATCTTTAAAGTTTAGAGAAATTTATTGAAAGTACTGATTTTTTTTTCTTATTTGAGCAGGCATGTGATAAGGTGAACAATAAGTAAATTGTTATTTGTATAGGGGAAAATAATAACAAAAATTTTACAAAGATAATTTTCAATTAATAAATTACAAAGTACAAAGGAATTAAAAAGCCCAATTTGAAGAGAAATAATTCAACAACAAATTGCCTACAGCCTTCTGTGACATATTAGTCACTAGTTTTGAGAAGGCATTAAAAAGCAAAATTATTATTCGAGTGCTTATTTTAGAGTTAGTGTCAAGAGGGGTACAGTTTTAGGGCTTAATAATAATGGGCCAAAACCCTTGGTTTTAACCCATTAAAGCCTGACATTTTTTTTCCAAAGATATTTTGTATACTGGTTACAAATAGTGTTTAATGGCCAGGAAAAATAATTTAAAAAATATTATGTAAAAAAAAACTTTTATTAAAAAAAGAAAAATTGTCCTTCAAAAGTTACACTAGGTACCAGAGGGTACATACTTTTTTTTTTTTTTTTTGGTAAAATTTTTTTCTGCCTACAATATAATATTTAAAAAGATATTTTATAAGAAGAAATAAACATTTAATAACAGCAATTAACATAAACTGGGAAGCTGGGAATAATTTTAAAAACTTAGCTTTTTGTTCTTGAGATTGTGAACGATATAATTCTTGATAAAGATCATAATAAAACGGCTACAGAACACACTTTACAATGGTTATGTGCTGCAATCTGTTAATAATAATTTGAAACAATACCAAAGTAATAATTTAGCACTATTATTTGGTTGAAATGTTCATTTTTGGAAAATTCAGATACTTTTTGAACCATCCCTAAAAAGGGACGCTAGGCATTAATGGGTTAATATGTATTCTCAATCAGGCCCGGACTGGCCATAGACTTGACCGGGAGATTTCCCGGTGCGCCCTCCCGAACGGCGCCCTTCTACTGTTTTCACAATGTGTTTGCTTTTTTTTTTAAATGTATACTGGGCTTTTTATATCCCTTATAAAGAAACGCTATCTCATGCCCGCCTAAAGGCTGTTGGGTAGGCGCCCTTTTGTAAGCAGGGAAAGCAGTCCACTGCGCTCCGCTATCTACTGTCGCTAATCTTTGCTCCCTAAAGTCACTATCCCTACACTCCCGAGAACAAAAGCAGACCCTCGTTGTTTCCCAGAATCTCCTGGACGTTTCCTCAATAAAAAATGGATGTGAGGGTGAAAGTGACAACTCATATCAATGGTCAAGAATACGAGTAGAATGATGAGATTTATTGACGGTACTTACGTCTTGTGCTTGTCTCGGGAGAGTGCCGTTACATGAATCAATGAGTCATTTGGGTTAGATTTTAGCATTAGTGAAGAAGTGATTTTGGAGCTTCAGAAAAATTGAATACACTATAAGAACGAATTTTTTCAACCGTACGTTTCTCATTTTAATTTTCATTTTCTTCGTATTAAAAAAATATTTTCGTAGATGTATAATCCTAAATTATAGAACTACAATACATGGATTTATAATTAGTTGTAATATGATCTATGAGTTTCAATGTGATGATTTGAAAACTATTACTGTATAATCTCGATTATCTTCGAGCGGATCATCCGCGAAGATCTGGTGAAATTAATTTGTTGTTTTTACTCAATATTCCTTACAGAAGAGTGTGGCGTACTTTAGTGAATAAATTGTTGGACGTTATCATAGGTCCTATCCCTTTATAGATCTTATGCGCTTCAGAACTTAAAATGCAAAAATAGTTCTTAATACTGTACCTATCTTCACTGTTTGTATCACGTTTTAAGTACAATACAATCATTTTTTGGCAAAAGACAATAAAGACCATTTTTTTCTTCTTTACCCCCGTTTTAAACTTTTTTTTTTTCGTTGTCCGCGATAGATGTGCCATTCAATTCCGCGTATAATCGGGAGTATACTCGTACTTTAAAAAGTAGTCAGGATCTAGTCAGACCCTGAACTTTTTTTTTTCTTTCTTATCTCTTTCTCTCTCTCTCTCTTCCTTTAATATAATTGTTTTTTGTAATGAAGACTCTCTCTCTCTCACGTGCGGGCGCACTCAAAAAATTTCCGTAACTTAAGGACAACGATAACATGAAAATGAATAGAAATGTTTGAAATATAACACTTTTAAAATATAACACTTTGGACAGCTAGCATTTCTGAAATGAAGTTTTAAACATTGGATCTAGATCCTGATATACAAATGTATCTGGGAAAAAGTATTATCCTGAAAGTTTTTTGTTTTCTTCTCCAAGAGAACAAGAAATTTGAAATTTTAATTTTACATGTACGTGCTACTTTACATTTTAATTATAATTTACATTGAACTTACAAATGTGAAAAAAGGAGCCAAAAGGAAAAGCAAAACGAATGAAAAATTATACAACATGGATAAGAAATTTGTTCGCTCTTATTCTTTCAAACTGAAATCTTTGATTTTTGTTACAATAAGAGTTAATTCATTCATTTATTCCTTATAATGATAACAATATAGCAATGTATATCCATAGATATAAAATGATTTCTCAATTAATTTAATTTTCAAGTGTTTCTTAACAGTCTCCCAGTATCATCAAATTGACAGTACTACAAAGTTTCACTTCGGGTGCACCGGATAAATTAGAGTTCCATCAGTTGCATTTTGCTGTAACTTTGACCTAAAATATTTGCTACGTTTTTATCATTTTAGTAAAAATACTAATAATAAATTAATTAATATCGAATTTGAAAAAAATAAATCAGACTTTAAAAAATAGACTAAAAGACTTTAGATGATACTTATATGTATTTTATCTGTAAAAATATTTTAAAGTCTTAAAAAAATAATAATGAATTTCAAATGAATGAATAATAATAAAAAACACGCTTCTGTATTTACGGGGTTTTTTGAAATGTCCATTTTAAATTCTTAAAGTACTGGGGAGGCCGGCGCCCTTCGACTCAGCCTTCCCACGCCCTTTTGACCACCCAGTCCGGCCCTGTTCTCAATCTTAGAATGGTATTTCATATTCAGGTCCAGACTGTTATGATCAAAACTCTCCTCAGAGATCAAAACTCGCTTCTCTTGAAGGTACTCGCTGTGAGAGATGTCAACAATGAATTTTTTACTATCTTGAATTCTATAAGTAGAGCTTCTTTTTGCCACAATTTAAAAAAAATGCTTTATACTAAATTATTGAGGATTAAAAAATGAGATTTTCCCAATGAAAACCCAGCATATAAATAAACTACAGCAAAATCCTGTTGCAACAAACTTCAAGGGACCACGATTTTTGTATCCTGTAATGAGAATTTCAATGTAATGGAATTCAAGCAAAGAAGTGAAAATTAAATTGGAACTGAAAACTGCTTTTGTTAAAATGGATATTTTGTTGTCTTGTTATTCATGATAACAGGATTCCACTGCATTTTGACAGTCATTATACGTTCATTTATGAATGGATCATTAAGAAGTTAAACTAATAACTACCAAATTCTGAGAAAAAATTTTAAAGTATACCTGGCCCATTGAAGTAGTCTTCTGTATGTTTCCATACATATCATAAAGTATTACATTTCCATCTTCTAGAACACAGACTAAATCTTCACTTGAAGACCATCCAAGACCGCATGGAGCTATTGGACCACTGTTCCGCTGGATGTGATGATTAAAGCATTATCTTGTGATATTTTTGTAATTTATTTAAGAAAACAAAATAAGTGGACATTTTGAAAAGCTTTTCACTTTTAAATAGGTAACTTTGAAGTTTCGACTCATGGTTAATGTTTTTTTTCCCATTTGAAACTTTATTTCACAAAAAATAACTAAATTCTAAATTATTAACTGCTAAATACACATTTGCTATTATACAAACTGATTAGAGTATATTTATTGTATTGATCAATAGCAAGATCCCTAGCTAGCAATTATATACATTAAACAATATTGGTCACAACATACGAGCTAAAAATAGTGTGATATCATTGTAACATAAACTTAAATATTTACTAGAAATATGAATTGAGAATACGAAACATGCATAATACAGTTTTTCCTTTCCTTTGCAGGTATGTCAAGTAGTCAAGGGTCATTGAGAGATTAAATGGTTTCCAGAGTAAAATACAGACGAATGGACCTCGTCTCAACATACAAAAAAAAAAAAAAAAAAAATCATTGACTGTTCCTCCTGAGCTTTGAAGATTTTTCCTAGCCACCCTACTCTTTCTGTGGCTCTTTGCAGTCCCTCCAAACAATAGGACGATGACTGCATTCCTTGAAATAGTTTTTATTTACAATTGTACACAGAGACGGATTTAGGATGTCATACATGTTTCAACTGCAAAGTCACCCTCTGCTAACCACCCTCCACTTTCTGTGTCCCTAGGTAGTCCCCCCAAATAATACGACAATGACTGCATACCTTGAAAAGTAGTTTTTATTCAAAAAAATGTACATTGACAGATTTAGCATATCATACATGTTGCAACTACAAAGCCCCCCCCCCCCCCCGCCACATAGGGACTTCGTAAGAGATCATAATACTTATTTCTAAAAACTCTAATTCCAAAAGTTTTGAGTTAAGGGGCCCTCTAAAATACAATGAAGTGGGCCCTGAAAACCAGTAAAGCTGAATTTAAGTGCAAACACCTAAGGAAAATTATTAAAACTTCTGTGTACTAAATTATCAGGGATTGGCTAAGACTCAATTTTTAAGCATACAAAAGTCCCCCCTCCAAAGGGAGAATCACAGCTATTTGGAAAGGAGAAACAATTGCAATTTGATATGGCTTTTAGAGATCTTAGGTGTTTTCCAACATTGTAAAAGTTGATATTTGATGCAGCGTTTTCTCACAACTTAAGCTAATTCTTAACAATAGTTTAGTTTTCTTTCAATAAATTTCTTTTAATATGAAAAATTTAACAACCATTTTAAATCATAATAAAATAGAAAATGCATTTTTAGAGAATGGCATTTGAAAGAAAACTTTCATATATTTCTAACATTTATGGCAATTCTTCTCTACCATTTAAAATAAAAAAAAAAAAAACTACAAAATGTAAGATTGATAAAATAATATAAAAAATATTTATCAGAATTTCAAAAGTTAACATTATAAACTTAGAAGGAAAATTTTTTAACTTCAATTAAAGACGTAAAAAGATTGCAACTTTAACTTCATAGATGTTAAAAATGACGCAGAAAAAACTATAACAAAAAAGATTAGACACTTCATAGACCAATCATAAAATGCTAAACTACCTCTCCCTTGATCTCCATTTTGGCAAACTGAATAATAGGTAAATAACAAGTGAGACACAAACAATAACCAAGGGGTAACCAAATGAAACTCTAGAACTCGCTCTTTAATTCAAGCTCAGATAAAGAGCTGCTGCAGGTGCAATATTCCTAAATTGGTAGCCTTTGAAACTTTAATTCTTTTTGAATCATTCTTTGTACTTAAAACACCAAATATGAATGAAATTGAAAACATTGAAACAAAAAGAATGAAATAAAACAATAAGAAGCCTACTTTTACAGTAGATATTGCTTGACCAGAGGCAGAAAATATATATATATTTGACTTGTTAGCAAACTGAGTTTTCTGCAGCTTCCTTGCATCCTGTTGTACAGCTAAAAATGAATTCATTAGTCATTAAAAAATAAGAATTAAAATGAAGGAGAATTCTAGAATCCCAAAATTATAAAAAGAAAATTCAAACCTATTGGTCCGCCAAAGGGAGCTGCCACAATAATACAATCTGAAAGGTTTACTTGATCAACCCATTGCATAGAATACAGTTCAATTTTCCTACAAAAAATAGAAAAAAAATTGCAATAATTAGCTTTCTCTTTCAAATTGTGTGAATAAGAACAATATTTCAAACTTGTGTCTTAATTCTAACAACACTGACGATGTTCTCTCTCCACTCTCTCTGCCTTTTTCTTCTTTTTAAAATCAAATCTAAAATATCACTTATAATTACATTTAGCCTATCAGACTAATTCAGCATCAAGTATTTAACCCCTTTGTTTGTACAGCCTGTCTGCAACCACATTTAAACTGCCCAAACTGAGTTCAAGCAACACTGGCAAGAGTTGAAAAAATTATAAGATTTAATTTTTTCTGTTTCCAATTGTATCAACATACAAAGAGTCAAGTGGTAAGAAAAATTCTAAATGATTACTACAGTCTCTAACAATTAAATGTTTGAAATACATTTAAGTCTTTTTACTGTTTTTTCCCGACAAACTATAAAATGAAAAGTTTGAGAAATAAGAAACTGAAATATTGCAAAGTATCACTTAACTGAATGCTCCAAGTCTAAAACTAACATTTAATACCTTAATTTGATGACCCATTGCTTCAACACAAGGATGTAATGGAGAGAGGGTTTAGCGGTGCATGCCCTGAGAACTCTTTAATGCTACTGCTAATACTAATATAGTAATTATCTATGTATCTGGGTGCACTAGTTCATCAACACATTACATATATCAGCACTAATCAGCCAGTAGATTGTGATCAATCAGTTGATTTCAACACTTATTTTCAGTCAATTATAGAAATATTTTGGACCTTGCTTTTTGTCAGAGTATCAGAGCATTATTAAACATTTTTTTAATAATACTCTGAATAAAAATAGGTTTAAGGTTTAAACCAAACATTTATTGAAAATTTTCTCCAATTTGAAGTCAGCATAATCTCAACTTATCTGTTCAAACAACGTGTTTTTTAAAATGTACTGTATGTATTCTGCATCAACTCTCTCCCCTTCACCCAAGTCAATCTTCCTGTTCACCAAACTTGGAAAGCAGATTAGCAGCCAGTTTGGGTCACTGTAGAACTATCGATTCAGAAAGTTTTTGAATACTAGAACAATACAAAGGGAGTCCTCTTTTAAAATAACTAAAATTTTATGATACATTAAGTCAACAGTGTAAGCCAGGGCCAGGTTTTGAAGGAAATCATTTCTAAAATAAAAGCAAACACATAAGGGAAGGGGTAACTATATACCGTAAAATCCTGAAAGTACCCCCCCCCCCCCATCGATTATAACCTCCCTCCCCTTTTTTGGAAAAAAGTGAAATTTCTCTCATTCTGAATATACTGTATAAAAAATCTCGATTATAACCCCCCCACCTGAAATTTATCAGTTTAGTTTTGAAAATAGGGGGGGTTATTTTCAGGATTTTACTGTAGTTGGGGCAATGCTACAGTTGGATGAAGGTGACACATGGGGATGCAGTTTCGTGAAATATGTTTTTATTGTAAAAATAATGCAAATTTAATGGAAATTAGTTTCAAACCCCTTTTAATTTTTGTGAATCCCTTCCAAATCCCAGAGTGAGTGTCCCCAAAATATTTTTTCCAACTACAGTACTGACTGAATGAGAACTTGTAAAAAACAGTCGAAAACTTTGTTCTGTGAAATGAGAAAAATGGGACAACCTGTATAAAATACAAATAAACACATTTAATACAAAAAAACCATTTGAAATGATCGAAAAACTCAGCAAATAGTGATTTCGAGGCTATAAAGTGTGAACTGAAGAAAAGTGAAAACTGTTCAATTTGAAGGTCTTTCTCTTTAAATCAATAACTCAAATAATTTTGCATCCATTGCCACAACCATTTTTCCCACGACTGCATTACTTACAGAAGGCGATCGTAAGTGTAATATTTTAATATGGGGTTAGAGTCCTCAATTAGAGGACCCCCGGTAGAAATTCCTCAAAACTAGCTGAAGTACCTAAAACTCAGTTATAGGCTGCCTTTGGTCACATGTTTATGAAACATATGTTTTCTAATTTGACTGATATATAAAACTGTTTGCTTCAAATAAAGTTTTAAGAGCCCTTACTATTTTTTAATATGTTTCATGGCACAAATGTTTTATTTAAATCTCCACAAAAGATTATAATCCCTTAAATAATTTTAATACTTAATAGAATAGAATACAGAAGTAAAAAGTCTCGCCAGGAATTTGGTCATTCCTGGTGGATCCTGAGAGCACCCTTCCAGAAATTTCAGACCTGTCAGAAATTATCAGAAACACATAAGTCCGACGAATGCATTACTGCACATACTGAAAGACTTCAAACTCCTCTTTTCAATTAACCTTTTAAAAGTAATTATTATATAAGTACCTATAATATATATTTTTCCCAAGTGGTGTCCAATCAGCTGTGTACAATGCCATTACTCAAAAATTGTTTTTATGTACAAAATATTACATTAATGAAAAGGCAAGAAGTAAAAATGTTTCGATATTATATCATGCGTATAATCATCTTCAAGGGGTATATTTTGTAAATAACTACAAAAAACGTTTCAGCGTGTGTTTCAATAAAATTTCTTCACCAGATTTTTGCTTTATGCAAAGGGGGTGGCCTATCTAAACAACTTCGGTTCAAGTTCAAATCAAAACAAACATGACAAAAACTAAATATTTTATTCAGATCACTTCACTTCAGAATGTAGGGAGAAAAAGTGAAGCCAGTTCGGTGGAAAACGCCAGATGGCGCTGCGCACATCTCCCCGGTCTGGATTTACATTCAGTCTCGTGTTAAATCAGCGAAAAACAAGCTAATTTCGTGATTTAAAAGCCGCGTTTTACGAACTTACCTAATTTAAACGAAAAAGATGAATTGTTGAATGAATTTGATTTGTTGCACGCGTGTTCATTTATTTTTTTAAGCCACACAAACATTACATGAATTCTTTTTAATAATATTAGTAGCTCTTCTAAAGCATTTTTTTAAATTAATATAATTTTTTCAAACTGTAAAACTATTTTGTTAGAGAGCATGCCCTAGCATTTTACATGATTATGTTCGGAACACGAATTTGTGTATCTTGCTTTGAAAAAAAATAACAAAAGCAACAAAACTATGTATTAAAATCAGTTATTTTCGGATAACTACGGGTTATTTATTTACTTGCACTGTTTCTAATTTCTTGTAATAAATAACATGGCTTAAAAATTAGCTGACTATTTTCAAATTCACTGGAAAATTGAAAACTTTACAGATGAAATATTCATTTTACGAGTAAAAAAAGAAAAAGAAGAATACTTTGATTTTGATTCATATGTGAGGAAGGAGAGAAATATTTTCCTTGGAAAAGGTTTTAGAAAAAAAATATTGAAATGATTTTTTTTTTAAATCTAAGCATCAACTTAGCTATAACTTGAAAGCTCGTTCGTCTGTAGAAGTCTGATGGCATTAAAACTGTTGCTCGGCATTAAAAAAAAATTTATTTTACAATAGCACATAAACACATAGTTGCTCATACCACATAAATGGGTTGAATTAGCAGTAAATTTTGAATAATTTAAATAGGTTAATCATAGTCACCACAACAAAACAAATTTTTACACTCGGAAAAGTTAGAAATATCTGAAGTGTTCGTTAGTTTGGTTGGCCGAAAGTCCAATGGCCGATCGCTAGCAGTTACCACAGGTAAAAACAGCTGGAGACTTCACTCCTACCCTTCTGATCTATGCCTAGGTTGTACAAGTGACAATGCAATGCACCGTGGACTAATCGAGCTCTTCCTGACTTAGGAGGACTCAGGGGGTGTGTCTATCACTTTTGGGGGTGGCGGGGTACACTTAGGTAAACCAGCTGTTTATTAGGATCTGCAGTATGGAAAAGCTGGGGCCGTAGTGGCACGAACGGTAAAGCATCAGACTCTTAACCGGTGGGTCCCGGGCTCGATTCCAACCAAGAAAAGATCCACCGTCTTCACTAATGGTTACTGGAGGACGTTAACAAAAAAGCTCGTGGTCACAAAGTCCTCCAAGTGAATCGATACCTTTGGGAGTACTAGACTAGGGATTTGCTCGACTACTGGTCTTGATAAAAAAAAAAAAAGAGAGCGCTCTTTTTCGATCAAGACCAGCAGTCGATTGCCTCGCAATAACATTATTACGCAATAACATGGAGAAGGTCCATTTCTTGGAATTTTTGTATTTTATATTCGTGAAATATATCGATAATTATTTTGCAGTCGATTATTAACTTTAAACTCTGGAAAGTGAGAGGGCAATCGCCTCCCTGTACGAGCCGTCTATGCTTGGAGGCACCCATAGCTTAACCATCTGCAGTAAAGGAATGCATATTAGCTGAGGTTCGGTCAGGCCGATGGTGCAATGTTTTTTCCATCGGCATCGACGGCCGATGTTGATTATGAAAAATAATCGGCCCATCGGCCGTGAAAAACACCGAAAGCCGATGTTTTTTTTAATTTAAAAATAAAATAAAATACAAAAATAAATAAATAAAATTATAAATATTTTCATTGTTGTTGTTGTTGCTTCCAACAACTGCTTTGCCAACTAACCATATTGCAGACCTAGTGCATTCCTCGAAAACCGGCATCCATTCGTTCATTAGGAACCACTATCGGCGGAATGCCATTACCAAGAGCATTTTAAAGCTCAGCTTCCCCTAAAAATTGGAGGCACCTGGGCTCGATTCGATGCGAAACTTCACTAGGAATTTAATTTTGCCAAGAGATACTCAATACCAAACGAGT
This sequence comes from Uloborus plumipes, assembly GCA_038373865.1. Lineage (NCBI taxonomy): Eukaryota > Metazoa > Arthropoda > Arachnida > Araneae > Uloboridae > Uloborus > Uloborus plumipes. The sequence continues at coordinate 1,510 of JAXGGA010017142.1, read as the reverse complement.
GATCGAGCGATCTTTGTTGAGAAGGGGGAGCGAAGAAGGGGGTTTGTGGGAGATCCTTGGATTTTTTTCATCATTGAAGGCTTTAATGATTACAATTCTTTTGTTTCTTTGAAAGGAAGTAGAATGAAATGAATCAATAATTCTTCAAATCTCTGATAATCTTTTTTTTTCTTTTGTGCCAACGGCCATTACCATCGGCCATCGGCATCGGTGGCCGATGCTAATGTGGCCGATGCATTGGTACATCGGCCATCGGCCGTCTTTGAACAATCGGCTAACAATCGCCATCGGTCGATCCTTAATATAAGCATCTGCAGTAAAGGAAAGCCATCATCCATATTTTCCATCCATTTATTGCAGCTAAATTTAAAGTATGGATGCCGATGAGGATAGGGACATGGTGCAGACTACATCAGTAACTTTTTATTTTCAATACATAAAATGTTCCATTTTCTGCAAAAAAAAAAAAAAAAAAAAAAAACAACGCTGGTAGCATTTTTAGTAAGCTCCATAACACCACAAAGGGGCGGGGGGGGAGTCTGCATTAGCATCCATGGCTATGTCCGCACATTTGATCCGCTGTATAGAAAAGCTATCGGGGTCATTCCATGTGAAATCAACAAGCCTCAAAACTTGACCATCACCAATTTCAAAAAAAATTATAGGGTTGATTACCTCTATAAAGTGATACAAAAAACTGATTTTTAAAATTTTTTTCAGCTGTTAGTTTTTTGTGTGAGACCGCTTAAAAAACGTAAAAAATGGAAAAAAGTGAAATTTTGAACATGCAAAGATTCAATTTTCTCAGCTTCTATTGCAGCTAGAGTCTTTTGTTATATGTCATTGTAAAGCTCTTTAAACAAGCTTTCAAATGATATATAATTTGACAAGGTTTCGTGATGTTAATATTTCAAGGTCACCAAAAGCATTATTTGACCTTGAATATTTTAAAAAGTGCATTTTTAAAAATCTGAAAAAAATATATATATATTACTTCCTAATGTAGTGTATATGTGGTAAAATTTGCAGAATGGGACAGCAATGGGATCTGGATGAAAAATGGAATCGACTTTTTACACTCTTACCACTTTATTGCAATGCCTATGGCTCCTGAGGATATATAATACAGAAATATTGCAAACTGCAAAATGTTATTTACAAGTGACGGTTGGCTTATTCCACGTCTTGTTTTGAGAGGTTATAAATCATTCCTTTTCCGTTTCTACTAGGGTCTACTTTCGAAATAATAGCACTTATGGGCACATTGACAACATTTTGAAAGTCTGGATAGTAGATAGAATTTGAGGGTCCATGAGGTTGCAACAACTTGATTTTCTTCCTCTGTGTCTAAGACGCGCCTTAGCCACCAATATCCATTATACCTGCAAATCAAGAATCCAACCATTTCTGGGCAATCAAGATCGCCTTTGACAGTTGTAAAACGTTTAATCCTTATGGTGTTGAAAATGAATATGCATTCACTTGCATCTGATTCCTGTTTAATGGCATT
>JAXGGA010017141.1:0-25062 GCA_038373865.1 Uloborus plumipes | reverse complement strand
TCCGAAAGTATTTCTTTGCAATGAAGAAAGCAAAAGAACAACGAAGTCGTTATTTGCACATGAAGCATTCGGCAGTTGTCATTCAAGCCTACTTCCGGGCACATATGGCAAGAACAAAATTTTTAAAAATGAAACGTTCAGCCATTTTAATTCAGTCTGCCGTTCGGTGCCATTTTGCACGCAAAGAATATACAGAAACCAGAAATGCGACAATAAAAGTCCAATCCGTCATTCGAATGTTTGTTGCAAAGAAAAAATACCAGAAGCAACAAAGAGCTGCTATATGTATTCAGAGTGCTTATCGAATGCGTATGGCTAGAACGAAGTTTACAACTCTCAAGCACTCATGCATAACTATTCAGTCTGCGTATAGAAGACGTATTGCTCAGAAAAGGTTTTTGGAACTTAAAAACTCAGCTAGGGTCATCCGAAAGTATTTCTTTGCAATGAAGAAAGCAAAAGAACAACGAAGTCGTTATTTGCACATGAAGCATTCGGCAGTTGTCATTCAAGCCTACTTCCGGGCACATATGGCAAGAACAAAATTTTTAAAAATGAAACGTTCAGCCATTTTAATTCAGTCTGCCGTTCGGAGCCATTTTGCACGCAAAGAATATACAGAAACCAGAAATGCGACAATAAAAGTCCAATCCGTCATTCGAATGTTTGTTGCAAAGAAAAAATACCAGAAGCAACAAAGAGCTGCTATATGTATTCAGAGTGCTTATCGAATGCGTATGGCTAGAACGAAGTTTACAACTCTCAAGCACTCATGCATAACTATTCAGTCTGCGTATAGAAGACGTATTGCTCAGAAAAGGTTTTTGAAACTTAAAAACTCAGCTAGGGTCATCCGAAAGTATTTCTTTGCAATGAAGAAAGCAAAAGAACAACGAAGTCGTTATTTGAACATGAAGCATTCGGCAGTTGTCATTCAAGCCTACTTCCGGGCACATATGACAAGAACAAAATTTTTAAAAATGAAACGTTCAGCCATTTTAATTCAGTCTGCCGTTCGGTGCCATTTGGCACGCAAAGAATATACAGAAACCAGAAATGCGACAATAAAAGTCCAATCCGTCATTCGAATGTTTGTTGCAAAGAAAAAATACCAGAAGCAACAAAGAGCTGCTATATGTATTCAGAGTGCTTATCGAATGCGTATGGCTAGAACGAAGTTTACAACTCTCAAGCACTCATGCATAACTATTCAGTCTGCATATAGAAGACGTATTGCTCAGAAAAGGTTTTTGGAACTTAAAAACTCAGCTAGGGTCATCCGAAAGTATTTCTTTGCAATGAAGAAAGCAAAAGAACAACGAAGTCGTTATTTGCACTTGAAGCATTCGGCAGTTGTCATTCAAGCCTACTTCCGGGCACATATGGCAAGAACAAAATTTTTAAAAATGAAACGTTCAGCCATTTTAATTCAATCCTCCCTTCGATGCCATTTTGCACGCAAAGAATATATGGTAACCAGAAATGCGACAATAAAAGTCCAATCCGTCATTCGAATGTTTGTTGCAAAGAAAAAATACCAGAAGCAACAAAGAGCTGCTATATGTATTCAGAGTGCTTATCGAATGCGTATGGCTAGAACAAAGTTTACAACTCTCAAGCAGTCATGCATAACCCTTCAGTCGTTATGTAGAATGCGTATTGCTCAGAAAAGGTTTTTGGAACTTAAAAACTCAGCTAGGGTCATCCGAAAATATTTCTTTGCAATGAAGAAAGCAAAAGAACAACGAAGTCGTTATTTGCACATGAAGCATTCGGCAGTTGTCATTCAAGCCTACTTCCGGGCACATATGGCAAGAACAAAATTTTTAAAAATGAAACGTTCAGCCATTTTAATTCAGTCTGCCGTTCGGTGCCATTTTGCACGCAAAGAATATACAGAAACCAGAAATGCGACGATAAAAGTCCAATCCTTCGTTCGAATGTTTGTTGCAAAGAAAAATTACCAGAAGCAACGAAAAGCTGCTATATGTATTCAGAGTGCTTATCGAATGCGTGTAGCTAGAACAAAGTTTAATACTCTCAAGCAGTCATGCATAACCCTTCAGTGGTTATGTAGAATGCGTATTGCTCAGAAAAGGTTTTTGGAACTTAAAAACTCAGCTAGGGTCATCCAAAGGAATTTCAGATTGTGGAAGGAAAAGAGGTTCTCGTATGTACCGGCCAGAATGGTGAGTGAGTCAAAATTGTCCAAAATTTTTACTATTTATAATTTTCTAAAAAAGCTTAAAAACAGTAATGGAGTCTTTTAGTGCCAAAACCTGTCAAGTCCGCTTTTTATGAGAAATAATTTTATTTTAAAAAATATATATTTCAATTCTTTTTTACTAATGGCTTAAAGGCAATAAATCAAAAGTCACTATAGTCGAGGCAAACCTCACCTGGCAGTACTATAGAAGCTACGGGAGCCGTATCACACCATTTCGCAACATTTTTAATGTATCACTGCGCCGCTCCTTCTTCTGTTTGCCATAACTGGCTATCCTCGCTCACCTCGGGCGATATTACGTACACTTTTGTTTGTTTTTCGGATGAGAAAAATTTAATTACTTTTGACATCCAAATTTTGACAAAATGCTAGATATGAAATCTCAAAGTTGAAATTTTTATGCAATAAAAGAAGAATCTATGACCACGAATCCAGTACTCTTTCGTAATTGGTACGCAATGTGAAGCATTTTGAATCTTAGCTAATGGTTTTTTATTTTAATCGATTAGGCCAAAACCTATTTAGCGATACCATATGTCATTTTGTCGTTTTAATAAACATTTAAACAAAGCTAGCCATTGAAGAAAACAAGACTAAGAATCAGTTAAAATGAAAAAAATTCGCCAACTAATTGAAATAAACCTTTAAAACGCAGAATTAACCAACAGATAAAACAAGCTGTTGAATAACTTGAAAAAAGCAATCCGTCAAAAAAAAAAAAAAAAATCTGAAATAGAATTGAATGTGTGTGTGCCAAATTGTAAACTAGTCGCCAACAATATTTATTATTCGAACAGTTTTTTTTTCACTGTGTATGTGTAGATATTACAAGGGTTGCAATAAATTTTAAATGGCCCAATTCTCGCCAAGCAAACTGAGAAATTTCAGTGGTCAAAAGATAGCATGACGTAAAATTAAGCTTATAATTTTTTTTCTTAAAAACACAAAATTATATGAAGAGCCGGGGGGAAAAAAGATGAAAGTTTATTTTTTGTCAATTTTCAGATATTAGCTGTATCTAGGGGCTATGAATGATTAATATAATCTGGTAGAACAACATGTGGGGGTCGGAAGATGAGAATCGACCGAAATGTGCATGAAAACTCTAGAAACTACGAAGGGAGTTACGAGAAATCAAAGCTTTCCCCCTGGCCCTTCATATGTTTTCTTTGAATATTTATGACTTGGATTTTCCAATTCTTAAGATATTTGGAAAAAAAATTTCACGGAAAGGAAGTTTTTGAAGTAACTATTAACGATTTACAGATGAACTATTTCCGTGCGGTGGAACCTTACTAGTCTAGGCATATCGTACACTGCCAGGTTAGGTTTGCTCCGAGTATAGATCTCAGCACAAAGTGAGCGTAAGGGGAGGGTTTGAAGCCAAAACCTCCTCAGATCCATAGATTAGCCTTCGGAACTGTATTTTGGAGAAATGGATGTAACTGGTTTTGGTTTTAAACAACATTTTAAAATTTACTCTTTTTAAATACTTGCTTGTCATTTTATTTGATTTGTTTTGAGTTTTCCTATATGTCTTTAGCCCTTTATGTCCCAAATTAAGTTAGGAATAATTTTTTAGAATTTTTTTTGTGTGTGTTTTTTTGTTTAAAATGCATCAAACAAAGTATATAACGAGTAAAAATGGTTTTGGAAAGCAGTATGGTCGAAGGCTCCCTTTGCCTCAGGGCCTCTAAGAAACTTTCCGATCGCAGCTACCATCTGTCGACCTCTCGGCAAAGGACAAGGAGTGGTACCAGCATGATTCCAGCCCTTTAGGATTCATAATACCAAATTAATATAAGCAGTACTTATGAGTCCCTTTGGGGCATAAAGGGTTAACCTCGTTGTTTAAAATTTCCTGCATTTTGAAGTTTCGTCTCACAGGGACAAAAACGTATCGAGTATTAGACCTCCGTTTCCCAATCCAGAGCTATTCATCAATTAATATTCTAGGGTGAGAAGGGGGGGGGGGCCAAAATTGTACTTTTTTTTGCAATATTTAAAATTAAAAACAATAAGCTTTTTCTTGTTGAAAACATAAGATTTGCAGCTTCTTTTTACATTTCAGTGATGTGTGATGTTAATGTTTTGCTGTCGTTGCACAGCAATCTTTTAGCATCTGATTTCGGTTTATGACATTTCGCATTATTTTCTCATAAGAATAATATACATGGCATATTGAGAAAAAATAGAAAGTTAGTTTTGCATAATATTTCTCTATTGTAGAGAATTGTGTAATGCATAATAATAAAAGACAACATCTTCAAATTATACGCAATGCAAATGATTTGAAACTTTTTCCAAATCACGCCAATGTTTACCTTCATTGAGATTAATTTAAAAAAGATTTGGCTCAAATATTAGGGAAATTCGGAAAAGTAGGCCCAACATTCCACGATATTTTTCGAGTTTCAATATTATGATATTAAAACAATGTATCTAGATCAATATTGCTAATTACGTGTCAGAATGATCGTAACACTGCCCTGGAGAGCACAAAAGTGGTATCTGCACTTTTTATTGAAATTGAGTTTCAGTCACGAGGTTGTTCCTTGTCACATATTTTACCTGAATACAATGTTTGATTGTCATTTGTCCATTGGAAGTGCTTTTAAAGTGAATCTGAAAAAGTTGCATCTGAATCAAATACATTGAAGCAAAAACCTTTAAAACAGCCATTTCTCATTTGGAACTTGTCTGCAGATACGACTTTTGCACTTAGCGAGGCAGAATATGAGTTTTAATACAGCACAGGTGCTTGCACATAAAATTTTTAACAAATTTTCGATGTGGTGTATCTGATGAAAAACAGTTTCTTTTTCTGAATTTTGCGAAGTGTGGCTTATCTCCCCCAAAAAACATGGTAATTGATCTCGAGCGGGTTCGAATGAAAAAAGTTTCGCTGCAGTTGAAGCGTCCATGTGCTCGAAATCTCTTCATTCCTTCCTCTCGTTTGTAGGACTTTCGGAGCTGTGTTCGACTGTATCTGCGCAAGAGGACGGAGGCCGCCACCAAAATCCAGTCCTTCGTCAGGATGTGGCTCGCGAGGAATGCATTCAGAAGGCGTCAGGCTGCGATGAAGATACAGGTAATTCATTGGCTTAGATTTATTTGCTACCAAAAATCTGGGCTCCACCCTGCTTATGTTCAGCCTCCACATTAATAGGTATTGTTTTTCGCACTGCTTATACAGTAAAGTAGGGTGAAAAATAAAAAGTTTTTCAGATCAACTTCTAATAGTTGCCAAAAGTTGTCTTTGGTGATAGCTTTTGTGCAAAATTTGAGAAAAATCGGTTCATATCTCCAGGGGGCGCTGCGATCGCAAAGTTTTATCATAGCTTTTATCGGGGTTTTATGGTTAAAATATGAAAAACAATGCCGTTAGCTAATCTCATTGCATTTTTTTACTCATAAAATATATTCATGCATTAAAGCATATGAAATAACTCACAAAAAATTATTTTATATGATATATTTATATTTCAAGCATTTAAAAAGAAACAAAAACGTGAAAAAAAGTGATTTTTTTTTAAATATAAATATATCATATAAAATAATGTTTGTGAGTCATTTCGTATGCTTTTAATGCATGAAAACATCTTTTGAGTGAAAAAAACAGCAAAGAGACTAACTAAAGACATTCTTTTTGATATTTTAACCATAAAATCCATTATAAAGCTATGGTAAAACTTTGCGATCGCAGCGCCCCCGGAAGATATTAACCGATTTTTCTCAAATTTTGCACAAAAGCTAACTATCACCAAAGACAACTTTTGGCAACTATTAGAAGTTGATCTGAAAAACTTTTTATTTTTCGCTCCACCCTACTATACAGTCAAACCTGTCTATCTCGAATTTCTCTTGACAGCAGAAAAATTCGAGAGACGGAGGTTTTGAGATACGGAGGTTGTGATAAAATTCACATAAATAAGCAATTGGAACTAAGTCAAATCCTTAATAGATCGTTTTGTATCGATATTGTTGAATGTTTTACTGTACGACATGTTATAAGCCCACGTTTTACTAATTGTGATGACTATATCGGTAGCAAGTTCATGCATACCTTTAAATACGAATATAGTCTTTGAATGATTGTGCGAAAAATAATTTTTGTCTCCAAGTGATACCATTGATAAAGGTGGCTGGAGATGAAATTCAAAAATGAGTCGTCAAAACTCGAGATAGAGGTTTTCGGGGAAAATCATTCGAGATACACATGAGGAAAAAAATAATTAAATGTATGCTGTAAAAGCAGGGAAATTGAAAAACAGGTTCGACTGTATTAATGACGTTTATCTTATTTATTTTCTAGGCTGCATGGCGTGGCTATATACTGCGAAGTAGCATCACAAATCAGGAGATCATCAAAGCGAGGCAAAAAATCCAAGCTGCAGATTCGAGGGACTCCAACACGTTGAGAAACCGAACGCGCGAATCGCTGGCTTTGCTCTTCGATGGGCAGCTAAACAGCATGATAATCGCCCTGAAGCATCTCGGTGAGTCCCCTTCTCTTGTGTTGTTGTCGGGGTCGGGGAGGGTTCGGGTTCGGACACTGCGGCAAAAAGCTTTGTTTTTGCCAGTGTGTCCAAAACTGTCGGAGAGTGTCCAAAGCTAGATTTTAGTGAAATTGTATTTAGTGACCTCTGACCTAATTACAAAAACAGAATATTCTTATGTGTTATTTCTCTGGCCTGTTTTTTCTATACCATGCCAAAACTTTCTTATTTCTTTGTCAAACCCCACGATTTACCCCTTATTTTGAAGCAAACGGTTGTGGCTATTGAGGAAAAATAGATCCACTGTCTAAATTTTGTTTTCTGTGTCGTAAAAAGGTTCATTTTTGTTTTTCATTACGCATTACATCAATGAATGAGCATCTGGAAACCGAGATGCAGTGGCGTGGTCGGATGGCTAGTTGCGCCAGAGAAGGCACGGGTTCGATCCTGCTATAGGTTTAGTTAATTTGGCTTTACTTTTTTTACTGGGCTGATTTTTATCTAAATTTTCAAGAATATATAACGTAAACTTATCGTAGGATCTAGGGATGCGGGAGGGTCCCGCCTGCCAAGAAAAATTGCCCTCCTCCAAGCAGGGTTTGAAAAAACCCAGCCCACCTGAGTTTTTGATGAAAGACCCAGGATTTTTTGGGGGGTTTTCAAACATCATTTTGGTATCATTCTCTTTTCAAATACTGTGCACCTATTTTTACTTTTACTTTTCATAGAAGCAGGGGAGTCCTGAAAAGAGGTCACTGTGACCTACTAAACAGTTTCTTATTTCGCAGATTTGGAAACAGCACTGTAATATTGAATTTTTGATATTGATATTATATTTTAAATTGATATTGGAACTGAATTTATAAATGGGAATAATTATTGCCTATTTTGATCTCTAAGTATTAAAAAATAATAATAATAAATAAATAGTGTGAAATTCAGGTGTAATTTTATATTTCTAACACCTACCTAATAAGTTGTCAGGAAAAGAAGTTGACAGTTTCTGGAACAAGTCTGACCAAGATTAAATATTGTAACAAACTAAATATTATAACTAAATAGATCAATACTGATTTCTAGGCTTAGTATTGATCAAAAGATTAGTTGTTTTTAGTTCGTTTCTGAAATAAAGGTTTTCATTAATACTATTAAAATCTGCCCGCGTCTGTCTGTCCGTCTGAAGCTTGAACTCCTCAAAAACCGCTGAGAGTTGAGAATCGAACGAGGTATCATTCGATTCGAAATTTTCTAAGGAAGACAATAAGACCAACCGCGTAATTCTACGACGTCAATTAGCTAAGATACTAATTTCAACGTTAATTAATTTTTCGCACTTTTTAAAATTCCAAGACATTTATTCCTTTTCGTTGCCATTTTGAATTAAAACTTTAATTAAATTTCTTGAACTATTTAAAATTCCAAGACTTTTATTTCTTTCCGTTGCCATTTTGAATTAAAAAGTTAATTAAATTATTGAGTTATTTAAAATTCCAAGATATTTTTTCTTGCCGTTGCTATTTTGAATTAAAACGTTAGTTAAATTATTGAACTACTTAGAATTCCAAGACATTTGATTCTTTCCGTTGCCATTTTGAATTGAAACGTTAATTAAATTATTGAACTATTTGTTTCGTTTCGTTTGGGGGCTGTATGCCCAGATTTTTGATGAGGACTACAATCTAGTGTCTTGCCTCCATTACGCATGATTTTTATTACATATAACTTGTACAGACAATGTATGGAAGAGTTACATCACAAGGGAAGGAAAGTACATCCGGAGCGAGGGTGGGAGTCGAACCCACCATCTCAGAGTTATCGGCTGCACGCCTTAGACCGCTCGGCCACTGAGATCCCTATGGAACTATTTAAAATTCCAATACATTTATTTCTTTCCGTTGCCTCTTTAAGTTAAAACGTTAATTAAATTATTGAACTTTTTAAAATTAAAGGGTGTTATTTCTTTCCGTTGTCATTTTGAATACGTGTTACAGAAAAGTTCTAACAATTGTTTTTACTCTAAGTAATGACTTATATTTTTTCTCTGGCTCCCTTTTGAAAATGTGTTTTAAAATAAAATTGCAATTGCTGTTTTTAGCAGGGACTTTTTTTGGCTGCGATCCAAATATTAAAACAACTTTTTCGTTTAGAATCTTGCAATTAATTTTACAGGATAAAAGCGTTTTGGAAATAATTGTTTTTGTTAAGGAATTTTATTTGTTATTCAGGGAGAGTGCTAAGTATGTGCTACTTGACATTGTCTTTATTTCTGAGGAAGCACATGCAAATAACTCGATTGACTTTTTGATGCAGGAAAGGTTTTTTAGGGAGCCGCTTTAGCGGGGAGTAGTTTGTTGAAACTTTCCTTGGTACTTTAAAGGCGAGTCGCCTTGGCGGCAAGTACGTCGTTTAAACTTTCCTTACAACTTTAAAGGCGAGCTGCCTTGGCGGCGAGTAGTTTTCTCAAACTGCATTCACTACATTAAAGCCCGTGCAACGCTGGGCCACGCAGCTAGTATGCAATAAATTTTGAAAAAACCCACTTCACCGACAACGTGGGTTTTTTGAATGGGCCCGCCCGAAAAAACCCGAGTGGGTTTTTTCGGGATGGGCCCGCTCTTTCGAACCCTGCCTCCAAGAAAACCTTATGTCTGTTCACAAGAAAAACATTGAATCCGCGGCTAAGCACTGCAGTATTTTCGGGAATAACCGTTCAAAATTGAGCGCCAAGATTTAACATATTTCTAGTCTCTGTAAGTCGTTTTGAGAAGTACTGATGGGTCTGTTACAGTGGTTGGAAAAACTACATTTCTTTTGTAGTGGACTACAACTACAACTACTTTGTTACAAATGTAGTTAGCTACTTTTTTTTAATGCAGCGACTAAACTACATTTGAATTGTAGTCGCTACTTTTTAAAAAATAAATAAATAAAAAGCATGCACCGTTTGAGGATTGACCGCAAAGATTAGAAGAGTGGTTCACATTAATAAAGCAACTTATTTGAATATGGAATAGAGCTAGGAATTGTCTTTGAATTTATTTGTTATTTTTCTTTTTTGTTTCTTTCTTTTTTTTTTTTTTTTTGCTAAAATTTTTCCTTTTTAGATTTTTACAATTTCTTGCCAGGGAATATTTAGGAACATTAAAATTATTTAAAGGAATATAAAAATTATGATACACAAATAAACCAATGACCTCAAACAGATAGAATGTATTTCGTTAACATGATGTATCTATAATCAGCTCACATTTTTTTGTAGTTCTTATTTCTCATTGCATCCGCTTCTGTACCTGTGCAAGATTTGCACCAGTCAGAGTCAATTAAACCTTGTGTTTTTCCTTTCATTCTCTTTTCTTAATTTTATTTATTTATTCAATTTGAAAGTAGTTTCCAGAAATCGCTACAAACTACTAAAAAATGTAGCTACTACAGTAGTTTTGCTGCATGTAGCGCGCAACTTCTGACCACTGATCTGTTACACGTGGTTGTCTCTGATTTGCAGACGTGTGCACCCGCCTCTCTGCCAACTGCTGCGAGAGCCTGGTGCGTTCCGGTGGCCTGTCTGTACTGCTCAAGCTGCTTTCCTGCTGCAACAGGAGCGTGCCACATATGGAGATCATCAAGCTCACCACCGGCGTCCTGCTCAACGTTGCCAAGGTATGCCTCTTTTATGTGCCGAATTATACGCTGTTACTTTAACCCATTTATGCCCAGCAGCCTAAAAACGGGACGCTTGTTAGTGACTGCATACAAAAAACCTGTAATGGGTATATCCTTTTACTAAAGCTGTTTTTCACAAGTTAAATAGTCCTTCTTCTTGAGAAAAACCAGTTAGAGCCACTATTTGGACATCAGAGTTTATTTATTGACAGCTACTTTCAGGCAAATCAGTCAAGCAACGATCCAGCATGGGTAGCCACAGAAAGTAAGTTGTTTTTCGCTAACTTATTTTTTTCATAAAAACAAACTATTTTAAAATGATTAAAATGGATCACAGATGCCTTCTGTAATGTTACTTTGCAAAAGTAAAGTCGAGTAAGGTCGTATTTTGCTCACCTATCTGCAAAATCTCCCATAAAGAGGACGTTTAATAACTTCATAAATGTGGCAACGGCGAACTATTTTAAGTCTAAAATGCATGTAAACCATTCCAAGTAAGAGTTTTAAGCAGATAAAAATTGGGCATAAATGCAGGCCCGTCATTTAGGGGGGGGCAGGGGGGGTCAATTGCCCCCACCCCTGACTTTGAGAAATCTATGTATTTACATATAAGTGGGCGTGGTTTTTGTTGTTTTCTGGTGAAATTGAATTGTGTTTTTACCCTTTGCCCCCCCCCCCCCACTGGAAAATTTTGAAATGACGTCCCTGCATAAATGGATTAAAGGCAAGACGGGCCTTCCGACACACGATATCGCTCGAATGGAGAGGACAGAATCGTCCTCGAATCGGGAGGTGGAAAAGAGCACAACATGTATTAATGCATTGTGCAAGAGCTAATATTGGACAGCGACAATCGTGTACGATTTATCGCCGTCGTGTTGGTAAGTGAAAAACTGTGCACCTTATTTCAAGCATTTTTGCCATCGAAAGTATGTGTGGTGTTGTGGTGGATGTGTGTGTGTAAAAATATCGCAAAATTTGTACTCACATGATTCCTCGGTGCTGACATCAATATAGTAATCCATTGCGACGTATTCCAATAGAAATGAAGCACGAGAACAAAACATAATCAAAAAAAGTAATGTCCATTTTATTACCAACGTTCGCACATTATGGGAGACATTTTGCATCAAGTGTTAAGAACACTTGATGCGTCCACACACATCAAAAACTCAAGCTCAACTACAAAAAAATCCCAGCAATTTACCACGCAAGAAAAACAATGACAGTTGAAAAAGAATGTTCTCGAACATTCCAAAAGAAAAACCGTTACGCCTTGCACATATAACATCAAAACAGTGGCAGTTAGACTTCGGTATAAAGTGGAACAAATTAGCGTGAACAGAAAACCTATTTTTAGCCCAGCCAAGCATTTCTCTTTTTTTAAACAGGCAAGGAAAGTGAATAATTTGGAATCTTTTGTGATTTGCATTGCAAGATAAATAAAATCAAAGAAAGTGTGGGATGATTAATACCACAGTATGCATCTGGCAAACAGCCAAAATCTGCAAGTTAAACCAGGCTGTAGATCTGGACCTGAATTTTATCGGAAAGTAATGAATTTTGTTTATTTTCCGCAGTACCACAAGACCGTGGATTGCCTGTGGCAGGAGATGCCCTCCCTGGAAGTCTACCTGCACCTGATGAGGGCCTTCTGGGAGAAGGGGGCCGAGATATTCACCAAATGCTGCACCCTGGTGTGGATCTTCTGCCAAGACCCAGAGAAGGCACAGGCAAGTACTTTCGCCATCTCGTTTTTGAATACAGGCGGGGTAGTTAGAGCTATTCGGACAAAGCTGTGTATGGAGCTTGGAGTGAGCAAGATAACAATTGAAACATTTGCACCCATAGTTTGCCACGAAACTGCAAAAAAATGTTTTACAATGATTAACTTTTTAAATATTGCCGATTTTGACGTTATTCAGTGGACTTTTCGCAAAATATCGCCAATAACACTAAATTGAACTCAAATTCAAAAAATAATTTTTTCCGCCAAATTTGTCACCGAGCTGGCGTCAAACATTTGGCGACTAAAAGCTTGGCGATATATCGGCAAGTGGTCGCGCCTATTCACACCATTTAAGTCTGCATTGAAATTGACATTGATTTACCCCAAAAAAGGGGTAAAAAAAACCTTGAGAACATTCGAATACAACCACAAGGGAAGGTGCACAACTAGACCCCCTTCAGAGCCTACATACCGAACTGGAAGCTTCTACGGCATATAGTTTTTGAGTTATGCAACATACATACGCACATACAGACGTCACGAGAAAACTCGTCTTATTTTACTCGGGGGTGGTTGAAAAGGATTTTTCGGCTGCTTATATGCTGGTAGGTACATATGCACGTGCTGACAGGTCGAAAAAACTACTCAACATTCATTCAGGGGTGAGCAAAATCAAAATTTAGACCCAAATTTTAGTGAAATTTTTTTCATGATCACAATACTTCCTTTACTACGTAAACGGAAGTAAAAAACAAAGCACTCGCTCGTAATAGAAGACTATTAACACTAGACACGTACGAGGTATGTTTTTTCTTTTCAGAAATAATGTGCTCTACAAATTTATGTTGATGAATTGTTGTTGAGGGGCGGTCTTCATGTAAAAATTGGCGTCAACTTTAAAAATTTCTATAACCCCCCTTTTTTTTACATATTTGTGATCAGCATTATCATTCAACTTTGTATACCGAATAGTGTTTAATTTGCTCCATCCGTTGCTTCACAATTGAAATGAGAAAAAAGTATCCCGTTATGTTAAAAAGATTTTTGATAGTTGTGCATATAATGCCTCAACCACGTTGGGTACTACATAATCGTTGTTTTAAATCAAAGTATAAATTGGCTCAACAGTAAAAACGTCCTTTGCTATCTCTGAAGTTAATTTTTGATTTTTTTATGAGTTTTGAAATTAATATTTGAAAAAATTATGATCTGGAACCATATAATATTTTGATAGGGAGACAATCTAGAAGATATTTTAAGATAATCCAAAATGCAAGGGTTGCCACAGGCTACTTAAATGCTACTTTTTGCTACTTTTTTTCTCACCAAGCAACTTTGGAGACTTTTTGATGCAAAAACTGGCAAAAAAAAGCAACCTTTTTTCACTAAAGCTACTTTTTTGGAGACTTTTTATTTTCCAAAGCAAGTTTTTATTCGAAAATTGTCGAGTTATTTCACCCTCTTTACTGCTTATTTAATATTTTGAAACAAATATTTTTTATTACTCGTCATCCCCATTTTACCATATTTTCTTTAAAAAAATTCTTCTTTGCCTTGTATTCTAGACAGATCTGCTCCATTGCTTTTAAACAGCACTCAAGATCATTTCAAATGATGGAATAACATGCTTTAATGATTTTTGGTAAAAAGTGTTTTTTTTTTACGAAGCATTCAAGTTTTTTGTCATCCGAACTCTTCAAATAGGGTGTTGACTGAACTGGGAAACATGAAATTGCCTGAAAATTCTCATTTTGCAAATATTATTAGTGCAGGAAATTTGCAAATATTTCCCCTCAAAAGGTTTTTTTTTTTTTTTTTTTTTTTTTCCAAGCATGGGCCAAAATTTCAGGGATCATGCTGTTAATTATTAATATTGGTCATCATAGCTTGACTAAAATGCAATTCTTGAATTATTTTATTCTAAAACGCTCATATATTTGCGATTTACATGCTTCTAGGGTCTTCTACATTGTGAAAAAGTCTTTTTACATCATTTGTGAGAAATATTTTTTTTCCCTTTTCAATGTTTATTAAGCTTTGTTGAATGCAAATAAATACATTCTTTTTTTTTCTACTAAAAACTTATTTTAAAAATTTGTAATGAACATTGCATGCCCATTTTGAACGCTATCATTTGCTGCGTCAAGTGCTGTATTGCCGGTTTTGCTTCAATTTTGTCAAGTTCTACAATGTTTGAATAATATTTCTAACCGATTTCAAAAAATGAAGCTCTAATTAAAATTATAATTTAGGGCCCTATTCCAGAAAAAGTTGGTAGCATTCTACTTGAAATTGACGTCATTACGTCTTTGTCCAACAGTGTCAATTTGCGGAATTTTTATGTGGATATGGTTTGAGAGAGAAATGAAATTACAACATCAAAACTATTCTGTGCGAGAGTGCCTGGAAAAAGCTCTAAATTTCAAAAGATGAGAAAAAAAAAAATTGAATGTTGCTTCCTTCGCAATATTCATCATAATTTTCTATTATAGTTGTCCTGATCGCAAATCCTATCAGCATCTAAAGTTCTGAAATTAGCGTTATATTGGCACCAGATGGATAAAAAAGAGTGCCTTAGTTTATGAAAGAAAATTAAATACAATGTAAACATGAATAAAAGCGGAAAAAAAAGAAGGCTGGTTTGAGAAAGGCAGTAAAAAAATTGAAAGAAAAAATTAAACTAGAAAATCAAGTTACAGGCAAAGGTACGCAGTACAGTAGAGAACCAATTATCCGGGATGTTTGGGACCACAGTTATCCCGGATAACTGAATTTCCCGGTTTTCTGAATCGCTACAAAGCGATATTTGCCAATTGTTTATAAAACACAAGTTACTATAACAAATAGTAATGCATCTTAAAATCTGAAGAGAAAACGATCCAGAAGTGCTTATAGATATTACAATATTAAAAATTTCTGAGTTATATGCCACTTATATGGTATTTATGAAGAAACCAGTCATATTCATTTTGGTATTTCAAAAGAAAAATAAAAAAAAAGCTCTTTATTTTTTTAGAAATTGCCGAAAATGCAAATTTTAAAAAGTGGCGGAAAAACCGACAACATGTTGCCGGTTTTCTGGTTTCCCGGTATTTTGGTTCCCGGATAAAAGGTTCTGTACTGTACTCATTAAAAGTGCTGTTGTACTTTTGAAAGTCTAATTATTGCAACAGGAAAATTAGTTATTATCAAGCTAATTCTTAAAACAGAAGACTTAAGAATTTTTTATGCCGATATTGCATTCTTGTAATAGCTATTTGCAGTGTTTTCTTGGCAATTGCTTTACGTTGATTTTTCCTGGTAGTCTCATGAAAATAGCTCAGCTCAGGTTATCATAGAAAGTAGTTTAAAGCTCTTGGAAAAAAGAGAGAGAGCATTAAATCTAAAGAAAAATTACTTTTTACTGAACAAAAATTAAGCTCATTGAATGAAATTAGTTCTAATAGTGGAAAATATAAAAACAACTCCCTGTTTTCGTAAGTTGTTGCAAAAGTTTTATCTTTTTTCCTTTGTATTAGCTCTTTCCTTTTACGTCCATTAAGAATAAATGTGTACATTTTTTGATACTGTATGATTTTTCAACCGCACAGTTTGTTTATTACCACATTTATCTAACCATATGAATTCATCTTTTTTTCTTTACAATTTTTTTAGTTGCTCAAGCTACTTTTTTGAAATTTTTAGGCTACTGTTGCTTTTTTTTTTTTTTTTTTGCAATTTTTCCTGTGGCAACTCTACATTATAGTCATCCAGATTGCGAATCATATCAGCACATAAAGTGTTGATATCAGTTTGACGCCAGAGTGAAATAAAAAAAAGTAGCTAAGGTTAGGGAAGAATATTAAAAAATGTTAAAACAAAAGAAAGTCAGAAAAGAAACAGAAAAACAGCTAAACTGAAAAGGGTAGTCAAAAAATTAGAGAAAAAAATCGAATTAGTATCAAGTTTCTGGCCAAAGTACCTCTGTACTTTCAAGGTCCTAGTTAATGTTTAACTAGTTCTTGCAACAAAAGACCATGTAATTTTTTACACTAATAATGTTGCTTTACTGCATTCTCGTAACAGCTACTGGCGGTATTTTATTTATTATTTGCTTTATTTATATTGATTTTTCATTGTATTTTCATCAAAATAGTTGAATAGAATTAACTGTAGTTAAGGGGGGGGGGGGCACTCCCTTTTTTAATAAGTTTTGGCAAAAGCTTTTTTTTTTGTAATTGCACATTCAGTTTAAATTCCTCAGCAAAACAGATGGAGACTTTTTACAAATGTTAAATTTTTAGCTGTGCTATTTATTTCTTACTTCATTTATCTGATCATGAATACTAGGGATGGACCAGATATCCGGTATCCGGCCTATCCGGCTGATATTTTAAGTATCCGGTACTTCCGGATATCCGATCCGGCTGATCGCCCCGGATACGAAGATCCGGCAGATTTTTGCAGGATATCCGGCAAAATATCCGGTATTGATGTGAGAGATATCCGGAATTGATGTGAGGGTTATCCGGTATAATGTGAGGACCTTATTGAATATTTTCTTTTTTACAAAAATCCCAGTCAAAAATTTCATTGTTTGATAAACCTTTTAGATGATGTAATTACTTTTCATCTTTCCTTTTTACCAATTTTTGCTTCTAAAACAAAAATTATATGTTATTCCTCCGATTTTGTACTGGACATGGAAGCATTCTACATATTTGATTTTTCACAATTTCCATATAAAGTATGATTATCTTCAGCTTTTCAAAAATATTTTAGTTAAAATATTTAGAAAGAAAAAGTTCAAACCTTCAAGGATTAATGTGCGACAAAAGGTTGGAAAAACTTATGTACGATCACATCGTTACTTCAAAACACTTAATCGCAGTAGCTTTCTCAATTATTAATTCTCAATTATTATAAATTCTCAAATTATTTTATTTATTGAATTCTTTTATTTTTAGTTTTTGTACTTCTAACAAAAATTGCGATCTATTAACACCCAATGATGTTGTAATTAGATATTTTTTACTTTGCCACCATTATTGATTTATTTTAATTGAAAATAACATACCATAAATAGCCTATCTAACATTGGCAAAAGTGTTCTTCTAGATAATGTAAACATCTGTCCCCATGAATCGTTGCAACTTAGCCTTGTTTTTTTATTATTGAAAGAGTTTGAATGTGTGTAAAGAAATTTTGAATTTTGCACTTTGTTTCGTTCTTTCTTTTTGTAAGCCCTTACTTTCAGAAAAGATATTTTTCTGCTATTAGAATCTGTTCATGTCTGTAACGTCGCTCCATTAGGGCCCTGCTCCACATCAGCGTAAAACGCGACCGAAACTGAAGGCAGAAACTGAAAATCCGGGTACTTTCCTTTTTACGCGGCGTAATAGAGGACCGAAATTTTTTTTAATTTTTAATTTATCCAACAGCCAATAGAAATTGATCGTGAGATGTAAACATTTCTAGCCTTGGCAGCCGCCATTGCTATACTGCATGAACGAAAGTGCATTTTGTTTACATTCAAAAGAGAAGTGAAAAAATACCCATTACTTCATGACAAAAAATAAAGTGAAAAAAGCAAAATGGGGGGCAACTAGCGAAATGCTCAAAATAAGCTTTCAGTTGAGACTTTTAAAGTTCACTATCTCGTAATATGTAATCATGTCATCCTGTCCTTTGCGAGATTTTTATTATTTCATTCAAAACTAGGCGGAATTACGGGAATATAGTTTCTTGGCGAGATCCGAAATAAATAATGGTGCTTCGGCTGATTTACATTGTAATGGAACTTACAATTTATGGCATGCTTTGCTGAGTTTTTGATTGCTTGACGAGATTGGAAATATATGTTTAATTCCGCTCGTGTATTTACTTATTTTAATTGAGCTTTAAAAAAAAAATTTGATCTTTGGCTGACTTATGGATCGCTTGGCAAGAATAAAACTAGCTAATGTTGTGTAATAAAGTTTTAGTGAAATGTTTTGTGTTTTGATAAATACTTTCATTTTTTACTATCGCAATTTTTTCAAGATTAGCAATAATTAGTAGAGTGTGTAGGTTATTTTGCATGTTGATGATTTTTTTAATTAATTTAAGGTATGGCTTGCGTGTGTTTATTTTCTACGGCGTGTTAAAAAAATATTTGAATATTTTGTGGCTCTGTGGGTCTAGGTTTTTTGGCAAAGTAAGTAGGCACTGATTTTTTTTTTTTTTTAAATTCATTTCGCAAAATATATAGTATAATTACGAACGGTACGGAAACATTGTCCACGCGTTTATTCAAAAAGATTAGCACCAAAGACATTGTAAAATGTCCATTAAAATGTAAAAAACTCAAAACAACAAATAATATATTCAACCATCAAATCAAATTTCATGGCATCATGCTGCATTTGCTGTATTTTTCGCCAAAACATCTACTCAACGCTAAACCTTTTTTTTTTTTCTTGTCACTTTTAATGTTTATTATGTCTTCTTCAACAGCAAAAAAAAGCTATTTTTTTCTTGAAATCAAAAAAAAAAAAAAACTTTTAAGATTTAAACAATAGAAAATAAATGCAATGCTTAGCGAAATTCACACGAAATACTGAATGGGAATTTTATTGCCAGTTTGGTTTGTTTCTGCTAAATATATCCGTTTAAAGTGAAAATAAAAAATCGCTAAGTAAATAAAACAGGACTTGGCTCATTAAAAGCTTTGTCATGATGGGTGATTCCATGCCAACTAAATTAAATAACTATTAAAGCTTCGTTATTATGTTGCCAATATTTCACCCAATCATATTATTTCGAATAATACTTCATAATGAGGTATTTATCCCATTTGTTATCTGAATATCAAATGTCCAATGAGAATGTACAGATTATTCCGCCCAGATGGCGCTTTTCTTTTCGGTCCAACATATTCTGCCCAAGTGGAGCACGAGTCCGACCGAAACGCAACCGAAAATTGGAATGAGCCATTTTACGCTTCTGCCCAATTTTTCTGCTTTATGTCGATGTGGAGCAGGGCCCTAACCCCTCGAAAACATGTTGAGCATGACCTTCAACAACATTCATTGAGTCTCGATAACTCGAAGCTTTATAAACTCAAATATAGCTATTTCAAAGTTTTCATTTGGTCCCAAATTCTTGAAAAGACGTTAGGAACTGCTTGTAACTCGAACTATCAATAACTCTAAGAGCCGGTCCCTTGGGACTATGAGCTATTGAGACTCGACTGTATAGATGTTAATTTGCATCTTTAAAAAGTTTTTTTTGTTTTTCGGAATTTAAGTAAAACTTTAAGATGATTATTTAGATATAAGTTTATTAATTCATTTTTTAAAGTGAACATGTTTAGAATAATTTTTAATAGTAATAATAATATATCGGTCATTTCAGACAAAATGGTACAAATCAGTCCCGATACTTCAGAATTTTGGTTATTAATTTTAATATTTACTACCAATTAATTATATTTTTTTATTTGTTCTCTATCTAATTGTGTGTAACCAAGTATTACTTATTTAGGCATAAGCCATTTATAAAGGACTAAAAAAAAAATCTTTGGCAAAAGAAGGAAAAAATGATCTGCCCCAGCTTCAAATTGCTAGGGCTTAAAATGCAATTTAAGATTAAGCTGAAATGCAACAACAAAATCATTTGCAATGCACAGGACAAAAAATGCTTCCGACACCCTTGCTGCTGATTTTTATGTATGTAAACAAAAAAATTTTGAAAAACTCTTATTTATCTTTGTTCCTAGATTTTTTATGTTTCAAACTGTCCACTATGTTCCAAGCCTTTCAGAAATAAAATAATCAATTGCATTCAATGTGATATTTTTTAAAAGTATAAGTAATGTATCTGCTGTGATTACTTTGATACATTGAATTATATAGTTAGCAACTAAGATAAGCCTAAAATTCTTTGCTGATGATAGTTAATTTGCACTGTGGGATGTCCACTCTGTTACAGTCGCATTAATGGTGCAAAAAATATTTTTTCTTAAAATATCAGACAGAATTAGTTTTAGGATGTTTAGTTCATTTTATACTTGTTCTGTAATTAACTTATCTTTACGATTAGAAATATATTTTTCAAACTTCATTTGTCTCCGTTGTTACACAAAATGGTCAAATTATTATTCAAAACCCTTAATGAATGACTCATATACAAGCCATTTACACTTTATTATGCACAAATAAACAGAGAATAATTTTTAAAACAACGATTAGTTGGCGACAATTACTTCATTTGATAAACTTAACTCGACAATTTCAGACATGATTTGTACCATTTTGGTTGGAATAACCCATAAATATAACATTAGCATCTAAAAATGTATCTTTATTTTTTCAAAATAAAGTTGCATTTCGAGGTGATTGTTTAAGAATTAGTTTATTAATTTGTTTTTAAAAAAGTGAATGTGTTTAACATGACTCTTAATGTATTTAAAATGATAATTTGCTACTTTTAAGAATGTGTATCTTAATTTTTTGGAACTAAAGTAAAATTTCAAGTTGATTATTTAAGTATAAGTTTATTCAATTGTTTTTTAAAAAGTGAACAACTTTAGCATAACTCTTAAAAATATGTTTAAGCTTCTGATTTGAATCTTCAGAAAATATGTACCTTTGTTTTTTGGAGTTGTATAAAATTTTTAATTGATTATTTGAGTATAAGTTTATTATTATTATTATTTTTTAACACACTGGTCCTGTTTTAATATTTTCTTCTTTAACTTGTATGTTAGAAAAATTACATGCGTATTATTCTTAAAAAAAAGAATTTCAAAGCAAAATTTTGCTTTATATTATTGCAAAATTAGAAATAAGAAAATGTTACTGTCAGTCCCGCTTAATCAAGTACTGTCGGTTCCAAGAAATTTTATTCGATTAAGTGGGGAACATTTTTTTACCTCTCCATTTTGACAATTTTAGTCTCAAAACGTAGTAATAACAAAGAAATAGCTGCATAAAGGAAATAATTAATGATATTGGTAAAAAGATTTTGAAATAAGAAAAGTTAACAACAAAATAGTATAATAATTGAGTATAAATATTGTACGGTCATATGAAAATCATAAAAAAGTAACTTTGTTTTTCGCCTTTCACTTCTATTTTCTGAAACAGGCCACAATAGTGGTTTGTTTGCTCCAAGGTCTTGTGGGAACACTTTTATTTTATTCTACATTTTTCTTAGCTAAAAAACTAGCAAAGGAAGATAAAAATATTATTCGATTATCCGGGGAAATTATTCGATTAAGCGGGGATATTTAACATTGTGACTATGGGGAAATGTTCGGTTCCGGACGGTTTTATTCGTATAAGCGGGGTATTCGTTTATCCGTTAACCGATTAAGTGGGGACTACAGTACTTTGTAATGAAGTTTAAATTCACAAAATTCTAATAAAATATATTAATTTGAAAAAAAAAACGTTTATCTGAGCTTAGTTTTTCTTTTCTTTTTTCTTTCTTTCTTTTTTTGTAAATCAATTATCGTGAAAATAATATTGGTGAAATATTGGGTTGGCAACTAAGTAATTGCAGATTTCACTCATAGCTGGCTCCAGTTGAATTTTTAAATTTGCATACGTTGTACAAATGTGAAACACTTTTTGTTATTTGATAGTTGGCAACTCAGATGTCAATCAGTAAAAAAAGTTTTTTGATTGGTTGCGTAGTTTTCGTTTGGCGTTCGTTGAAAAATGGAAAGTCAAAAGGAACATTTTCGTCACATTTTGCTTTTTTTTTCCCGCAAAGGGAAAAACGCATCGCAAGCTCATAAAAAGTTATGTGCTGTTTATGGTGACGAAGCCTTAAAAGAAAGGCAGTGTCAAAATTGGTTTGCCAAATTTCGTTCTGGTGAATGTTTGCTCAAAGATGAAAAACGCTCTGGTCGTCCAGTCGAAGTTGATGACGACCAAATCAAAGCAATAATCGATTCGGATCGTCACAGTACAACACGTGAGATTGCAGAGAAGCTTCATGTATCACATACATGCGTTGAAAATCACTTAAAACAACTTGGCTATGTTCAAAAACTCGATACATGGGTTCCTCACCAGCTGAAAGAAATGCATTTAACGCAACGCATTAGCTGCTGCGATTTGCTACAGGAACGTAATGAAAATTATCAGTTTTTAAAACGACTGATAACTGGTGATGAAAATGGGTTGTTTATAACAATATCAAGCGGAAAAGATCGTGGAGCAGGCCAAGTGAACCAACTCAAACAACATCAAAAGCTGATATTCATCAAAAGAAGGTTTTGTTATCAGTTTGGTGGGATTACAAAGGGATTGTCTACTTTGAACTCTTACCACCGAACCGAACGATCAATTCTGATGTCTACATTGAGCAACTGACGAAATTAAACAATGCAGTTGAAGAAAAGCGGCCCGAATTGACAAATCGAAAAGGTGTTGTATTCCATCATGACAATGCACATCTTTGCTCACTCGTCAAAAATTAATGGAGCTTGGTTGGGATGTTTTGCCACATCCACCGTATAGTCCTGACCTTGCACCATCTGATTACTATTTGTTTCGATCTTTACAAAACTCCTTGAATGGTAAAAATTTCAATAATGATGATGATGTCAAATCGTACCTAATTCAGTTTTTTGATAATAAAAACCAGAAATTTTATGAACGTGGGATTATGATTCTGCCTGAAAGATGGCAAAATGTCATTGATCAAAATGGGCAATACATTACAGAATAAAAATATTTCGTTCCATGAAAAAAATGTCTTTCATTTTCTTTAAAAAATCCGCAATTACTTAGTTGCCAACCCAATATTTAATAACTGTATCATTTACGTAGCAACTTATTAAAATGATATTGAAGCAGAAAAGCTTTAAAATTTAAACCTAGAACAATTAAAAGTTTAAACTTTGAGTACATACAGAAATATTTAATTCTATCTTTTAAAGTTTTGTCTCTTTTGATAAAAATGCATAATTTAGAAAGAAATCACAATATGCTAGTGTTTCATTTCATATGTAGCGCTACTCTTGTACAATAAAATAGAGGCTTTAAAAATTAATTTGAATGTATTTAACATGTTCTTAAAGAAATGATGCGAGAAACAACTTTGATTTATTGTTTTGAAGCTGCATTACATAAAAATAAGCAAACATGCAATGTCATTTTAATGCCGGATATCCGCAGGATATCCAGCGGCACAACTCCGGATATCCGGTATCCGGCTTGAGATGAGCCACCGGATATCCGGTATCCGGCAAAATCACTATCCGGTCCATCCCTAATGAATACTGTTTTCTTGAAACTTTTTCAATTTTTGGGACTACTTTTTTTGCAACTTTTTTAATTTTGGGACTACTTTTTGCAACTTTTTTATACGTTTTTGGCTACTTTTGCTACTTTTTTAATGAATTTTTCCTGTGGCAACCCTGAAAATGTGATTATGACTGCTTTAGAATGAACCTAAATATAGTAGAATAATCTGTATATTTGTAAAGATGACGGGCTCTGTTTGTATGTACGTTTGTAACCAACGGCTAGAAGCCCCCCACAGCACTTAACTCTATATGAAAAACTGAAACACTAGGTCCATTTTCCACACAAACTTCTCTTTCGTTCCTGAAGTTACACAGTGGTTTAAATTTGCGTATAGAGTTAAGCTTTGAAAATTGACTAAATTTGAACAATTAATATCTCCTGTTACTTAACTAAGTGTCTGAACAGCTTTATTCACAAAATACAAATGTGTTCTATTTATTCTCTGTATCTTAAAAAAAAAATCTCCTCTTGTAAAATCAATGCAGGGTACAAATTAGCTATGGCCTACATCCTTTGTCCTTAAAAAATGCATGAATGTGCATTTGCGTGTAATCTTGCCTATATGACACATTATTCTGTTAAATTCACCTTTGGCCAGGAACCGTTCAATCTGACGCCTGAGATGAATATTTGTAGACTGACAATAAGGATCCTTTATATCATATTCCAATTTATTTTGAATCCATTTGAAAACTTAGATTACAAATTCTTTAAGCCATCAATTTTTGCAGATTCAAGCTCTTGGTTTTGTGATAACAATGCATAAGAGTAAAATTAAGATAATTTTATAATCGTAAGAAAAAGGCTGCGACTATTTTGAGTCAAGCAGTACTTAGGTGAAAAGTTAAAAGTTAAGAAAAAAATTATGAAAATATTTTAATAATAAAAATCATTGTATTTAAGCTGTGGTGTCTGCAACAAGTGTCGTACCGAGCACTCGTTACGCGGCCACTCTGCCAAAGTGCTCTCGGTACATCTCTAGTTTTAATGTTTTTTAAAGCTTTAATAAATTAAGTTGTATTTTTATAGAAGTCTCTCTGTCATTTTTCATAGTAAAAATTGAAGTACTGTCGACCTCGCTGAAACGAATACTGTCGGTTTTAAGAAATATTATGCGATTAAACGGGGTATTCGATTAAGCAGGGATCTTTAACACTACGTCTATGGCATCGGTTCCGAGATATTTTATTCGTATGAGCGGGGTATTCGTTTATCCGTTACCCGATTAAGCGGGGACGACAATATTAGTTAACTCACGCACTCTGGATGGCTTTTCAGAGCCGTAACAAATGTTACTACTCTTCTATTTCAACGGGTTCTAAGAGTCCAAGAGCTGCTAGGAACGTCGATAAAACGACTACCTATTTTAAGACATCTGGCTCTTTGATATGTCTTTCCCTGCCCTCTTCCGAGCAGCATGTGGGGTGTCTGGCAAGGGCGTAGCCAGGACTCTTGTTAGGGGGTGAAAGCAGTGGCACCCCAATAGGAGGTCACTGTGACCTCCCAAAAAGTTCTTATCCGATACAAATTGGCT
This sequence comes from Uloborus plumipes, assembly GCA_038373865.1. Lineage (NCBI taxonomy): Eukaryota > Metazoa > Arthropoda > Arachnida > Araneae > Uloboridae > Uloborus > Uloborus plumipes. Next base: position 131 of record JAXGGA010017141.1, on the reverse strand, counting down.
GATGAAATTTGAAAACAGTGAGACAGTTTTGCAAGGCTGAACTTCTTTATTTTATTTTTCTTTTTTTTCCTTTAATAAATTAGTTTATTTATTTTCGTGATGCCTCACGTCTCTTTTGGTAGACATAGATA
>JAXGGA010017140.1:0-25065 GCA_038373865.1 Uloborus plumipes | reverse complement strand
GAAAATTTACACCAAAACCCAGTTGAAAAATATATTTTCTTTCTCATAGCAGCATTTAAAAAGATGACAGATGCAGTATCATTTACATTGATTCCTCTAGGAAAGCGGGAGGGATTGCGTAGAGCGTCCTCTGGCGGGCGGTGAGAATTCGCTACCACTTTTAGATATCAAAGATTTAGCTCCTCCCCTTTAACCTACTTGCGTGTAACTATGTCAAAATTAGAAAAGTTTCACGAATTAAAAATTCTTCTTCTACAGTGCAAAAAATAAAATTGTTTTGATAGTATAAAACTGGCCAGTAGAGCTTCCAGTGTAAAATTGTAAAGTGCACAGTAATAATTTGTGAAATTAGAAATTTTACAGTTTATTACTGTAAAGCAGCAATATTACAGTTCATTACCACAAAATTAGCTGTATTATACTGTAAAAACAATAGTGTAATTACTTGCATCAGAGGTCCCAGTTTAAAACTGTAAGATGTACAGTAATAAACTAAAATTAGCAATTTTAGTTTATTACTGTACATCTTACAGTTTTAAACTGGGACCTCTGATGCAAGCAGCAATTTTAGTTTATTAGTGTAAAATTAGCAATTTTTAGTTTATTACTGTAAAATTAGCAATTTTTACAATTTTTTATTATTAAAGTAGCTGCATTATAATGTAAAAACAACATCTATTTTGTACAGTGTAGATAATAGATGTAGAAGAAAGTAATAAAGCTGCCTATGTCCCTTTTCAGCGAAAATGGGCAGGAAATGTTTAACCACAGTTGGATAAATTTTCACATTACTTGTTGTTGATTAATTAAAGTCAGAGTTTGAGGGCACTGACGAACCGAGAAGCATAAATTCTCATCGAAGTATAGCAGCAAAAAAAAAAAACTTATTAAACCTTTTTCGTCACTGAAAATCGTCGAAATAAGTTTTGGCAGTTATTTCCACTCCAAAATACATGGATTATTTAACCCTATCGACACTGCCGCTGCCGCATGGAGATGAGATTCCCCTTTGTCCTGCCTGGTAACCATGGAAACGATGCTAACTTTTCATTTTTGGTAGGTAAGAAATCCATTTGTTGTCTCGGTAACGAAGAAGTGTCGTCAGAATAAGGGGAAAAAAATCTGCTTATGACGATTTTATAAGATGGATAAAAATGCTGTGCAAAACTCTTGGAAAACGCAGTTCGATTAATTAAATATTCACATTTTAACTTTTTAACTAAAATGGTTATTCAACCAGCCGGAAATAAGGTCTTTGAATAGGATGCAAAATATTTTATATGGATGTAAAACGTTATTAAGTTCTAAATAAGGAATTGCAGAAAAAAAATAGTGTCAAAGAAATTGTGTATGGACCGTCTCACGTCCCGTAGATCCCATAGCACCTACATCATTGAAATTTGGTACAAAATCACTTCAAATCCCGAGGGTTTGCCTTTTGAAGCATGTTTTTAGTTTTTTTTTTAATTTGAATTTTAAAAAAATTAACTTAACTTTCAGGCTTAAAAAGGGCTTACTTAAAAAGGGAATGAAAGATTTCTCACACGCCTTAACATCCTATCCCATTTAAAAGAGATTTTTTTTTTTTTTTTTTTTGGACAAGATGAAGAGTAGTCCAACTTTTCTTTTAGCGAAAGTCTTACGCTAACCTTAATTCAAGCCCGGGGGGGGGGGGGGGGTGTTATCGGAGACTACGAACTTGAAAACGACTTTTTAAACGTTCAAAACAGCCGGTTTGCTGTGCTAAGGATCCTCAAGAACCCAGTCAGATAAATTCGGTATAGGGTTGGGATTCAGAGGAAGAGAAGGTCTCAAAAAGCGTTTTTTTTTTTATTTAACAATTTTATCAATCGTATTTTCATCAAGTTCACTTTCTCTTATTCGGGTGGGAGAGGGATTTTAATATTGTTTAACTTTTGGACCACTGTGCAAAAAATTATCTAGGCGTAAATCTCAAGTCTCGATTAAAATTTTTGTTCCTTTCAAATGATATCGCCCATTTAATGGCGTCATTCGCGAGTTCTTTGTTCTGTCATCAAAATCAGATTATACGGTACCAGGGGTGCCCATCCCCCCCAAGCTCAATGGCGCAAATTCCACCCCCCACCCCCAAATTTGACACAACCCTCTTGTGTTTTTTATTTTTTATTTTTACCCCTCTTTTTTATTAAATTTATTTTTTTAATATTATTTGTTTATGTATTTAAATATTTATTTATTTTTTTTTAATTATAACTATTATTTTATTATTTATTATTAATTTTTTTAAAGTGCTAATTATGCGCGAAATGGAATCGCTTTTGTTCTTTACCACGCACAACGGAAAGGAAATAAAAAATCATAACAACGAAATAAAAAAAAATAACTTGATTTAAAAAAATAAATAAATGAATAATTTTTATTTGAAAAAAATCAGCAAATAATTTAAATTAAAAAAAAATTCATGAATTAAATAAGTATTAAATTAGTTTTAAAAATCCCCCCCTGTGGGCACCCCTGTACGGTATGAACAATTATATCGAGGAACATTCAAGCTCATCTTCAAAAACAATGCGCTTATTTTTGCTTCATATATTGCTAAAAGCAACATTTCTTTTCTGAAATTTAATTTTTTTCACAAAGCAATCCATTAAACTAAAAATTACACTAAAATGGTTTAAAAAAAAAATCATCAAATAACAAAACTAAACCATTGTGAATATGTAGCATTAGATGTGTAAGAAGCGTGTGTCTATATAGCGGCTCTAGGTCTATCTAACTGTTAGATGTTATAGGTGTTTTTTTTTACCACTGATGTATTCTTTTCCAATTTTGGTGACGAGAGCTGTCACTGTGCAGTTAAAAATTCACTTAAATTTTGTGAACAAACTAAATATTTGGTTGAATGCTCTTCTAAGCATCTCAAAATGTGATTGAAGAAGTTTAAATTGAGATATCAGTTCGAATTAAAAATTATAAGGACCATTACATTTGAAAGGTTTTTATATCTAACCACAAAGCAATTTAACGCCCATATGACTACATAAATGTTTCAAAGAGCAAAAATTGTACATATTTAATGGGATTATCTTACGGAAAGTCGATGTCATTTTTAAAACGTAACACTAAGGGCGGTTCTCTAGCTGGTGAAGCAAGAAGCATATTTATTCATCTCCAACACGATCGTGTTCGACTTCATGGAATTTTATCTACCAATAACAGTCAGAAGTTTCCTTTGCTAACCCAGTAGAAAATTTCTCACTGCACTACTAGTAGACAGAATTCAATTGAATCAAAAACAATCGATTCTGTTTTTCTGTTAGAGATGAATATGCCCCTCTGCGTGATGTCGTTTTCAACCAGTAGCAAGAACAGAAGTGCATTCAATTTACCAATCAGATGTGTGATTAGTCACGTGAACGCTTTAAAAAAGATAGCGAAGTCAAATCCGAAACTTATGAGATTGATTGTTTGAAACTTACTTCATCGCCATACGAAACACAGCAGCATTTAAACTCAAGAACCCAACAACACTTGCAAGAAATGAACAGAACAAGCTAATTAGCACAGAATTTATTGAACAAACATTTTTTTCAAATACATTTTCAAACAGGTTAACACTTGTCTGTGTTATACATTGTGTACAGTGTTGGACTATGTACATGTTTGTGTACAATGTTTATGTACAAATGTCTTGTGGACAAAATAGGGCGGATCAAGGAGAACCGCAATATATATGTATCGTGTCACGAGAAGTAAATTTGTTTCTGTAATGCACGTTATCATCGAGTATAGACAGTGGTGGCTCCACACATTCAATTTTGATACTACTTTTAACTGAGAAGCATCACGGAAAAATCTCACACATACCGCATTCACCATTTACTCAGAGCTTTTTCGAAACACATTTCTAGAGATTATTATTTTTAGAAAAACGCCTGCTCTGTGGCAATCCATTTTCAGGTGATCTTAAAGGTCTTAATTTTTCAACAATGAAACATTTCCGAGAAAAAAAGGAAAAGAAGGCACATAACTACAAAAAATTAGAGGGAAAATGTCAATAAATTTTAATCCTTTCCTTCTAGGGTTTACCTAAGAAAATAGTAAGAAATTACTATTAACTTGCTTTTTATCTTAACCCTCAGTGCCCTAATTAATATTCCTGGCTTTAAATACCTGATTTTAAAGCAGTTTTTCTTACAAAAACTATGCATTGTAACAACACAATTCAAATCTTACTATTAGGGGGTAAAAATCATAATGATATTTAATTTAAAAGAAATGCAGTCAAAAACATAAAATATTTACTTTGTATTTTTTGAATTCCGAAAAGTAAGATAATTCTCAACAGCTGCGAGGAAATTAAGAAGACTGGTTGAAGGCATGAAAAGCACAAATTTTAATGTGACTAGAAAAGAATAATGGCACACATCAAAAACCAAATAGCAATGTCAATTTGTATAAAGGAATTTGATATCAGAAAATATTAAGCTTAACCACTACATATCAAAAAACATTCAGCACCGTAATCTGACACCAAATATCTTTCAAAAAGGAATTTCTCTCACAAAAGGATAAATTTGAAATTATTCAAGTGACATTATGTAGAAATTTTAAATTCAAACCCTAGACGAATTTTAATCGTTAAGAGACAATTAACAATAGAAGACCAGATTTATCTGCCAATAAAAACAAAAATAGTACTTGCAAAGGATTATATAAAGCAGTACATCCAGCCAATCCCTATCATGAAAACCTTCTTCAAAGTATTCTCATAAGCATGAAATTGTGTACTAAATGATGACTACAAGAAACAATTGTTATTAACAAAGCAGTTTGAAACAACATTAGAGTCAAAATTCAGAGGGGAGGGGAACAAAGCAAGTATTTTATACTTTCCTGAAATCATTTCAAAGAACTGTGTAAATGTGCATGAATAACGGCCGAAATGTTTTTAAAACCCGCAAAAAAAAAAATAAATAACTTCAACTTAAAAACAACTGATGGTAGTTATAATACTGTTTGCTCCAATTATTTCATTTTTTGAACTTAGAAAAAGCTAGTACAATTAAGATGATTTCTTGAGGAACTCTTGACTGGTTTCAAAAGGGGAGATTTCTTTAGCCTAGGAATGGGGAAAAGAAGGGCTAAAGAAGAGCATTTATTTTAGGCATAAGCAAAAAAGTGGTATCCAGTAAATGCAGAAAACACCAGTAAGAAAAATGTAACGGAAGGCACTTGACTGCTTGTGAAAGCCTAAAGCTCCTTTTGAACAAGTTTTAAAGATAAACATTCAAGAAACCAGAAAAAAATTATACCAAGCTGTAAAGATTCAACATAGAGAAAAAGACATCAAAATGAAATACATTATTAAGGCATTAGATCTAAGTTATATGGCTCATTTTTGCTTGAGCTTAAAATTTGGAAAATTAAATTCATTTTGTAAGTCGCCCCAAGTGAAGTAAAGTTTTAAGCCGAGGGACGTATGTGAAATGAATAGAAATTTCAAGAAAATATGCATTCCTCCATTTATTTCTTTAACCCTTTAAAAATCTTATGTTAAAGAAAAGTCATGAGCCTTTTTTTTTTCTTTCAAGAAAATAATATTAATGAAGATTTTTGCACAATATAAGTATTCATTTTATTATGGGAATTTTTTTAGCTTGAACTTTGTACGCCTCAGCCGGAAATAAAATCACGGAAATGGGAACAATTGACGAAAGCTCAACCAACAATTTTGAAGGGAGCAAGCAGGAAAGAGCTAAAGCAAATTCAAGGAAATCAGATTTATTCGGCATACTTCTGTCCGCTATGATATCTTCAAAAACTTTCTTCCATGTAGCCACTCTATTTTTAGTAACCCTGAACTGACAAGTGTTATGCTGTCCTGTTTTGTCAGCTACATTTTATACTTACTAAGTACAAATCATTTGAGTTTTGAGATTTTTTATTATTTAACTCATTTTCTACGCATATTTGCAATGCATATATCACTTAGTAATTACCTAAAAATGGCCAAAGTTCCGGTTGCAAACTTTTTACCGCTTACTGTCCAACTTTAATCAGCATCCCACTTCTAAATGTAAACAAATAACAGATAACAAACAGTGTTCTGAGTTCTGAACTGAAAATTCTTACAGTAACATTTTAAAACTTTTGACATCACATATCTAAATAATAAAAAGACAGCATAAACAGAAAACAAAAATGCACACATATTTTTTAATTATCATGACTAGATTTTAACATTGTTTAATTTGTGTTTAAACATTGTTCTCCAGTTTTCTTTACTATTAATTTTGCTTTTTATTCGTTTGATTTTGAGTGCAGGACATACAGTAGTTTTTTTTTAATTCAATAAAATGTTACAATGCAGCCCTTGTCATGCGTGTGGCACGTATCCCAAAAAATATGGTAATTCATTACTTTAAAGCAAGTGTTGATTGGTTGGAAGACACATTCACGAAGAAGAAACATTTTTCTTTACAAGTTAAAAACACAATTGAAAATCTTTGACAAGAGGCGTCTTTTGTTTTGAGCAAAAATTTTCAGCAAAATTGAGCAATTAAATGAAAAAAATCTTTACACTTGAGCCTTGAGAAATGCAATACATTTTTGGAATCACGAATTTTTGTCCTTAAAACTACTCAAACCAAAAGGTTTTAAACTCTGACAGCAGTTTTGAAAGTTGTATTCTCCAAAATAAAATGATTCATCCTACTTAAGAGAGAAAAAAAGTATGACACTGCAATAGAAAAAGCTTTTAAATTAAGCTATCTATTTATTTTAATAACTGGACAACTTCAATGCATTCACAAAGAAAAAAGAATACAGCAAATCAAAAGCATACTTTAAAAAAAAAAATTCTAATGAAATTTTGAAGAGCTTCCATGTAAATAAACTTTACAATGGAACAAAGAGCAAATATAATGCATTTTAAATACAATAGAGACTGCTTCAAAAAGCACCAAATTACAGTGACACTAATACATTTAACCAATGGGTAAAATTAGTTGTATTGTAAAAAAGAGGAAAGCTTTTAATCAATAAAAACTGCTAATAAAACAAGAAACAAATATTGTTTATATAGCTTTCTTCCAGCTTGCTATTTATGCTAGTAAATTGCTAGCGATAACATTCTTCCAAAACTAAGTCAGCACCTCTTAACATGAAGTTACTCTTCCTTCCTCCTAAAAATTATATTTTAGTTATTTCTCAGCAATTTAAATCATTTCCTCAAGTTTTACACATAATTCTGTCAACTGACTCTCTTTGGTTTTAACTCAACTTTCGCAACTCTGTTTCATAAAAAAGGAACTCGTAATTTGCTTAACCTTTGTGGATCCCTCGGGTCATATACGACCACAAGGCATTTTCTGCTTAATGTGTCTTGTTAATCAACCATTTGTTTTTAATGTCATTTTGTGACTTTTATTCTTTTTGTTTTTATACTTATAAGAAAGGGGCCCTAATTGCAACAGGCCCCCAAACCAGTAAATCCGCCAGATTTTCACAGAAATTACGATTGCGTAACTGAAGCAATCAGAAATGGATCTTTCACAAGACACAAAAATTAAAAATAAAATATTTTCACTTGTTTTGTAAATATATGCATTTTTCAGTTATTTATTAAAAAGGAAAAAAAGTGTGGCCCAATAGGAATTATCCTCTTGAAATCTCCTTAAATGCTTAATTTCTTTTATTTAAAAACTTTTTATTTTCGAAAAAAAAAAAAAAAAAAAAAAAATCACACTAAACTAATATTTTAGATTTTCAGCTACCTCTCTCCTTTATATATTTCAATTACCATTCATAAGTCTTCAATCATAATTAAATGGCTAGGAAATTTTTCTTTGGTATAAAAGCTGCTTTTGTAATTACGGAATATACTACAGGCCATACAAAACTCAATGCATTGGCTAACTAATGTAAGATCACTCAAAAACATTAGCTGTCACAAAAATTTTAAATAAGCATCAAGCTAAATATGCTTAATATTTTTATGGGATACAATTTTACTCAAAGAATATAACTGTTCTATTACAATACGTGATACTAATCAAAGTAATTGTACCAATAGTTATAAAAGCAACTAAGAAAAATGAACATAATAAAAAATATGCTGCAACAAAGATGATTGAAAAAAATTTACGTTAAAAATATCACTATCATTAACAGCCAAAGATGGGTCTACACTTACCTGGAGCAAACCATTAGTTTTGTACTTGTTTTCAGAAAACGATTTTAAACTTAAATTGTAACAATAGCAGTTCAGTACATATCTTTTTTAAAGCTTTCTACAAATATTTAATATGAATTATTCAATCAATAAACAGATCCAAGTTCAAATAAAGACTTTTTAAAATGTATTCGAGATTTTTTAGAACTGAAACACCAGTTCACATTAAAATTAAGTTTCAACACTTACACATACTGTAGGGAAAAAAAGAAAAGTTTTGATCACACAAAAGTACAAGAAAATAGAGTGTAATTATTTAACTTTTACATATACTGTAGAAAAAGAAAAATTTTGAGTATGCAAAAGTACCAGAAAATAGAGCTTAATTACAAAAAGGAAAATATACAGAACATACAAAACACTCACACAATAAAACAAAAATTTCAATCATCACAGCCACCAGTTTGTTAAAGTAACAGTCGAATCTTTTACAACATACTGCCTATCCATGAAATGGATGTGTATCAATGTGTTCTTTAAGCAGTATGGATGTATGGTTATGTACTTATGTTGTATGTGCGTGTGTGTTTACACAGAGCAAATTGCAGAATACACAGGCCTTATCACACTAAATGAAAATAAAACAATTCTTTGCTTTGTTAGCAAAGTTCAAGAAGGAAACCCAGAAGTTATAATATATCAAACTACACACTTAAAAAAATAAATAAAAACAATAATATCAACACAATGATAATTCATTAGAAATTGCAAGTACAGTTGAGTCTTTTGATAGATAACTTGTATAGAGTAAGATTTGCAATGAGATCGTTCCTTATTTACAGCACCGAATAATATTCCAAATATTTTTTTCAGTACTACACAAACACTTCAACACTTTGCAAACTCATTATTTCAATTTCTATTATGTCTATTTGTCCAAAATAAAAGTAGGCCCAATTGAATTGGAAAATGCAAATTTTCCAATTCAAATATGCCTCAATTCTCATTCAATTGTGACCATGCGATTTATTTCTTAATTCAAATCAATTTTATAGCTAGAAAACTCAACTGCACAAGATACAGACAAAAGTGTTAGTACATGACACCAAACCACTAGCTGAACATTAATCAATTAAATTTTCAGTGTTCAAAATTTACAAGATTTTTAAAAATAAGGTATGCATCAATTCCAAAACAAAATATAATCTGTTTTGTTATCAAAAGTATATTATAATTTTTATTTTTCTGATACTTAAATCATTGGTTACTTTTACTTTGATTTGCGTCTTTCTGTTGAGTGGAAAATTTATCCAGATGTGAAATGATAGTTAAATACAGAATTTTTGAATTGAACTTAAATTAATTTTAATATTATTTAAAAGCCAACAGTCATACTTTCAGAGTTCAGAACCTACTGTTGGCTATTCGGGAGCTATGAAAGTTGTATGAGAATTTTTAAAAGTTTTTCAGGAATAGCACAAAAGATTCAACATTCACAGTTACCAATAAAAAAAATTGAAAAAAAAAAAACCCTTAAAAAGCAAAAATAATAATCATAAGCTAACACATTTTGAGTGTGAAACAGATTGTACAATAAATAACGCTATTCCAATGATTATTAATTATTGAATTAAAATTTGCTCTTTTACTTCTTCCAATTGAGCAATTATTATGCATGTCTGGAAGCGAGTTCACAAGAAAATTCATATTTCAAATGATCAAATAGAATTTTCCCTGTAAAGGATAAAATATGATAGATACAGCTGAAACAGATTTTTTTTCTTATTTTCTTAATCTTATTCAAGCAAACACGAATATTTGCAACTGATCTTAAAACTAAATAACACATGAAAGAATTAATACAAACGCTATTTAATAAAACAAAAAACAAAAAATAAAATTTTCTTGAAATTTCATTTTTTCAAGCGTAAAATTTATTTTAGTAACACAAACAAGCAGTAGAACAACACAGTTCATGCAATATGACTTACATAGTACCAGAAATTTTAACACCTCTAGGGTATACAAATTTCTAAATGTTAGACAAGCTCACATTTAGAAAAACCAAATTAAAAATGTATTTTCTAAACTCACAAAAAATTAGAAACTGTTTCTTTACTTATTGAAATACAAGCTAAAACAGCAAAAACCCATAGACACTTTTATCCTCATTTTCATACAGTAATTTTACAAATGTATATGATTCAATGTATGAATATAGAGTCAGCTAATGGAATGAAGTGTCATCTTTAGTCAAAGAATACAACTTTTAAAAAAGCTTAAGTCATTTTTAAAGACAATCACTTTAATACAGGTACAAATAAAGCATTCATTGAAGATCCAAGATTGAAGACATTTCAAACTGTAAACAAACAAATCAATAGCAAGATATGTACTTAAAGCACAATGAACATAAAGATCATACAATAAAATTTTCCAAAAAGTTAAGAAATCAATTCAAATATTACTCTTACTTGTTCTACATGATCTTAAAATTAATCGCTCAAGCAGCAAAGTACTTCTAAGAATTTGTTAGTCTATAATAACAGCAGTAAAATTCCACAAGGACCAAAAAATCATAACATAGGAAGTTAACACAATTTTCATTACACAAACTAAAAAAAATATAAGAAGTTTCCTACAATGCAAGTGTAATTAATAAAACCAGTTCATAAAAAGCTGTTAATATTGTCAAATAATTCTGAATTTCCTACCACAAAACTTTGGAAACTTTTTTCTCATTTTGCAAAAATCATGAATTACTACACACAAAATATTTTTTTACATTTTATAAGAGTTAGTCGCTTTTCTATGGAAAGGATTCAAAATGTTTGCCATCGTGATAAAGCCAATACACTGTAAATTATCATTTTTCTAAAGGATACCAAGGAAAACTTGCAGATTTAACTTTTTTCATTAAATAGATATACCAAGCTTTCCTCGACTATCAATTAAGAGCAGCCAGGATGCAATACAAAAATTTCCATCCATACATCAAAGCAAAATCCTGGACAACTCAACTCCTATATGCAGAACTAAATGAAGGAACTTCAGAAATATATATTCTAAATATTTACAAGCATCACAGAGTTAAACACATAAAACATTAAAATGTGTTAAACAAATATAATCCAAATCATATTTTCAGAATCCCACATACATGGAATCATATGTGTTACATTTTTTACCCCCTCCCCCCATAAATGAAATTTAAAAAAAATACAAGAACAAGACACATGGCCAGAAGAGAAAAAAAAAGTCACTACACTTTAAAGCCATTTTTTTAAATATTCACAACTAGCTACTTAATAATTATAATTTTCTTAAAACAAAATTTTTAATTGCTGTACTATTACAATATTCAGTAAAAAGAAATAATAATGAACAACAATTCTCAATCACTTGAACATTTGCAAATCGCCTCAGAAGGTATTAAGAGATACTTTTAATATTTTCTAGGGCTATATCTGAGAATTCTGAATAAAAGTGCTAGAACTTTCTATATCTCCATCGCGTGCTCCATTTAATTGAAATTGCAAGAAATAATCAAATTTTGTAGAAAAAAATAAAATATCGTCTTTCAAGTTTTGAGCATATACACATCCTAAAACCGTCACTCAGTTTTATTACTGAACATATCATAGTACTTACCATACTATGACCAACATAAGATAAATACATCTAAAAAAACTTCATGAAACTTTGGATGTCATTAATTCTAAATCATTTTAGTGACAATACTACCCAAATGTTTCAAGCATTTATTTATTTTGAATTTTACAGTTTGAATTTAACTTTTGTAGTAGTTGAAGGGTATGCAGACATATTCCATGATGAAGTGATACAGTAAGAATTTTCCTTAAATCACAAATGAATAAATTCCTTTCAATAACTCCTGTAAAATATATCTACACTGCTACAAAACAAACAGTTAATAGAAACTTCTTGCAATATGCCAGTCAAGCAATGAATATTCCCCTAGCCCAAGAAAGAACTATAGTAAGACTTGTTTAAGATAAAACATTTGTCTTACAAACCAAAATCTAATTTTATTTAGAAACTAAAAAATCATTAAATTATAATTTGTAAGGCATTACAAGAAACATTAAGGTCTCTTCAGGGATTATATAAATAGAAAGGGTTTTTAAGGCCCCTGGGAACCATGCAAATATAATATTAAACAATGTTTAGCATAAACTGTCTGTCACAGAATATTTGTATACTGATTCGAATATTACGCTAAACAGAGGTCAACTTTCTCAGGTTTATTTCCAAAAGCACTTTATATAGAACATTGAAGGACGGTATGAGCTCTATTGACTATGTATTGTAACTTTAACCTCTTTTAGTAATTGTCTTATTTTTTGTACTTTGACCGTTAATTTAAATTGGTTTTGCTGGAATAAGAAAAGTTAAAATGTTCCAAGGTCTTGTAACATATTAAGTAAAAAAAAATGATACTATCACACATGTCACAACAGGACCGAAGATAGCTAAAGCAAAATATTAGTACGTTAAACTGAATTTATATAATTAATTAAAAGATTTTCAAATATTTTAAAGCACCTGCCAAATTTATTTTCAAATAATACTTTAAAAAATGAATAAAAATAAAATTAAAATATCAACAGTATGGCAGATTTCTACAAGTGATTACTTTACCTTTCTTAAATTCAATTCAAATATAAAACAAGTATTCTACTCTACATAGAGAGGCACCTAAGCAGTATGAGTAATGATTGCTAGTGTTGGCAATCAAGCTGCAGCTTTTATCAAGCTGCTTAATAGTTTGATATTAGAGTGTAGAAAGAGGTTGCTGACACATTGCATAAGCCTAATCCTCATTTCAAATACCCACGTGTGATAAAACAGGACACAGCAATTTTGAGCATAATTCTGCAGTGCTAGCTTATAGTGATGGGAGCTTATCAGCCTCCTTGTGAACAAATGACAAATGTTTGGAAACTTCATGTTTGTACTTCAACATCAGGACTCTTCAGATACTTAGAAAGCATTTAGGGAGATACATGATTGTAACTACATGATTGTATCATGTTGTAATAATGTTATTCAGAATTAAATGTCATAAATACTAACAAACAATAACAAACATTTATTTTTATATACATTAAACTATACATATCATAAGTAAATAAAGGAGAACAGTACAAAACTAAAATTGCACAATAATCAAAGTTGATTTTCAGTGAACTAATTCAGGCAATAAAAAACCTTCATTTGTAAAACTTAGAAAGAAAAAAAATGTATGAAAAAGTTTAAAAGGATCTCACTTCTAATGATATTACTAGATTATTGTCAGTTTTAAGTTATATCTCATATATTTAATTAAAAATATTCAAAAATTTCAAATTCTTAGAATTTAATTTTTTAAATTTATTTATTTATTTTTTTATTTTTATATACACTACTGCAGCATTTGCATTTAACATGCCTTACAAAAGAGAAATTATAAACCCCCAGGGTATAATGTAAGAATTAATTCCAGAAATATCACAAAAACTTCCGACCAAATCAAAAGCTTTTATTTTATGCAGTTATGATTCCATGCTCTAACGAAAAAATAAACCATTCCGTAAACAGATAGATGCAAAATAAAGTTTCTCTCTTTTTTCATTTCTTCTCTACTTAGTTCTCCAAAATGACATTACACAATGCTCACAAACTTGATAAAAAATAGTATTCAAAGCAAAAACTTTTTATTCTCTTCATAAGTAATAAAGTTGCATTTCTGTCCTCAGACACTTCTTGTGTGGCCTTATGCTTAAGCAAAATGTTTCAGCAGCAGGAGGGGGAATGGAGCAAACTCGGTATGTGGGAGATCGCTCAATTATCTGCAAGTTTCCTAGGAGAGCCAGAAGATCCAAGTTCTGCGCATCGATCGAATTTATTTTGAAAATTCATCTACGAAATTTACAAGATCTCTCTTTATTGTTTTAAAAACTATACCCGCCCATAGGCATATTTTGATCAGGAGCATTGAACTGAAACTGTTGATTTCCTGGATCCACCTGAGGAGCAATATTAGAATCTTCTTCATCTAACCCAAAGTAATGTTCGATGATGTCAAACGCTTTTTGATAAATTTCCATATTTTCATGAGATTGAAGAAATTCAATTTTGTCGAGACCTAAAAGAGAAAAGGGAAGAATTAAGCACATCATGTAAGAAATAAACCTTTGCAGAAAAGTGAATTCAAGTTCTTCAACGTTTAATGCACAAAAATTGCAAAATGATGTAGACAGGTGTAATTGTTTCATTGACTTTGTTTACGCAATAGACTGAACAATAATATGGTCATAACTTAAAGTCATATGCAGAAAAAATTCTAAAAAATTACCGTAGCATCCTTCAATCATCACGGCATATGGATTAAGTCCGCCAGTGGCTTTAGCGTCTTGCTCACCAAGTCTTAAAATATTGTCAAGACCATTTAAAGCTACTTGAATTATTTTTGAATCCATGACTGTTAATAGTTCACATAATGGCGGGATGCAATTCTGTTCAACTAAATACCTATAATAAAAGTAGGCACAATAAGTTCATCAATCCAATAAGCAATCATATTTAAACTTATATTTCAAAGGGAACTCATCAAATACCCAGAATAAAGAAAGAATTCCTACAAACTAAAAATATCGATCCTGGCTTTAAAGTCTTGAGAAGGAATTTATAACTTGAGCTAGTTAAAATGCTTAATGAACAGGAGCATTAAAATAATTTTCAAATGCAACTATAGAAAAAATACGAAACAGAATTACGAGCTTAAGATGCCATTAATGGTAAAATAAGGTAAATATTTCCAAAAAAATGAGAACAAAAACCATTATCATACACATAATTGCTCAAACATAAAAAAAGTCGGGTCTTTTTTCACAATTCCGCACATCTGAAGATAGAAAATTAGGGAGTTCTGCTAATTCGCGTGAAATGCTTTATTGTTAGAATTTTGCAACTCTAGAAAAACAAACATGTTTTAAAAGAATATTAGTTTCTTATCACCACATTAATTTTTTGAAACTGATTTCTCTAGGTCTTGGTTTACCGGTAGCATAAAAATGATTTAATAACTTTTTATAGAACATATAATGCATTTCTATTTCAAAACTAAAATGGGATTTTTCAAAAAGAAATCTATTATTGTGAAAAATGTACAAAGATTAAACAATGAAAAGCAACATCCACATTTCTTTTGCTTGCTGGAAGAAAAATAGATTTACATCATTTAACAGTATTCCTGAAATTGATGTGCTATCTCCAAATATTTCCTTTTCGTTTTCTTTATTACTTATTTTTTTCTAAACAGTAGAAACTATGAAGAATACTGAGTTAAAATACAAAGTTATTCTTTGCAAGACAGCTTTTCTTTTGTTAATTTCCTGAATTTTTCATCTCAAATAACTGTGAAAGAGGGATTCTGCAGTTAGAGGCAAAATTACGGGTTTTAATGCAGTCTCAGCAACTCAAAGTCCCAAGGGACCAGAAAAACGCTTCAAATTATTGGTAGTTTGAGTTATAAGAAGTTCTCACAGCCTTCTCAAGACCCTTGGGACCCAATGAAAACTTCAAGATGAAGGAATATTAGAGTTATAAGGCGTTGATTTATCAAGACTCTACTGTATACTTAATGTTATTAATACCTTATCTTTCTGCTCAAAACACTGATACATTTCATAGCAATTCTTACAGATTTTAGACAGCGGTAGACTTAAGGTCAAAAGATTTGAGAGAGTTCAGTGTATCTATGCATCTTTTGCATGCCTTGAACAACTTAACTAAGCACAAACAGTGTTTTGAAAGGTTTGCACAGAGGAATCAAGTGTCTTAGGATCTCTCACGAGATTATTCTTCAATGTGGCACTGTTAAGGAAAGACATTATCTAGCAAAAGGTTTCAAGGCAGAGAAATTATTGTTGTTTATTTTTAACTACATCTTCCTATCTTTTGATAGACAAGCTAAAATAATAGAGAACACACATTTGACATGTATTACGAAAAATTATAAATGGAAAACAAAGCAAATGCGAAGAAGTAATACTGCACAACAAGGTTTATGAATCAAGGTAGCTAAATTATGAGATTGTTGACTTAGGCATACTCTTAACACGACATGATTACAATTTCTTCCAAAAAAAAAAAAAAAAAAAACATTAATTTGGCCGTTTTCGAAGAGGTGCCATACAGTTGTTACAAAGTATGAATTACTGATATTGCCTTTTATACTTCAAACAATACCAATCCTTTAATTGAGCGTAATTCCACTGATAAAAAGAATGTAGTTCTTAGTGATTGATGATGTATAGTTGAATATAGAATTATTTTTTCAGAACAAAATCTTTACTATCAGCAACATTTTTATCCTAACAGAATTATTCTAACACAAAGCAATTATTTTGAAATTACAATGCTATTCTTAGAACCTGTTTTTTTTTTTTTTTTTTTTTTTACATCGAAATAAAAAGTTTCCTTTTCAAAATTCATTACCTAACTTGTTCCGGTGAACCTCCAGATGTTGCATTTGCAATTGCCCATGCAGCTTCTTTTCTGGTTTTGAATTCTGCTTTACTTAAAATCTCAATAAGGACTGGGAATATGTTAGCATCAATTATAGCCTGAAAACAAGTACATATGTTAAACAATTGTCAATAAGAATGTTTCATCAAAAAATACCAATAACAGAAATAATTTCAGCTTTTCTTCTAAACATATAGTCTAAAAGTTAACAATGTTTTCAAGACAGAATTCTAAGTCGTCTGGCTCATTAATATATTTTATCCTATGCTCTTCTAACTAGCATGCAGGGTGTCTGGCGAGCAAGAGTGGTTGCATTGTTTACTGCGCATCACATTTTGGCTGGTAAAAATAGTGACTTTTGAGAAATTTTAGGGCAATTAAAAGCTTAACCCATTAATGCCTGACTTTTTTTTTTTCCAAAGATATTTTGTATACTGGTTACAAACAGTGTTTAATAGACAGGAAAAATAATAAAAAAAATATTATGTAAAAAATAATTTTTTTATTAAGGAAAGAAAAATCATCCCTCAAAAGTTACGATAGACCCTGGGGGTAAATACTTTTTTTACTAAAATTTTTTTCTGCCTACTATATAATATTTAAAAAGACATTTTATAGAAAGAAATAAAATCAGCAATTATCATAAACTAGAAAGCTGGGAATAACTTTGAAAACTTAGCTTTTTTTCTTGAGATTGTGAACAATGTCATTTTTGATGAAGATCATATTAAAACTGCTACAGAACCCAATTTACAATGATTATGTGCTGCAATCTGTTAATAACGAATTGAAACAATACCAAGGTACTAATTGAACACTATTATTTGGTTGAAATGTTCATTTTAGGAAAATTCAGATCAGATTTTGTACCGTCCCTAAAAAGGGACGCTAGGCATTAATGGGTTAAACCTGTCGTAAGAAAGCCATGTAATATATTAACGGAAGGCTCTACTTTTAATTTTACAATGGTTTTAAATTTTTATTCGACTATAATCAGGAAATAAAATAAAGTAATTTGCATTTAAAAGCTTTTCGTTTTCTTTCGCACTTTTCAAGTTTTTTAACAGCTCTGTATTTTGTACAATTTTTAAAGTAGAAATCTTAAACATTGACAGGATTGCTTATCTTGTCACATGCGTCCTTCACACCAAATTTTGTTAAAATCTGAAATGATGAGGTCAAAACTTTTTTTTTTCATGATTGATAAAGTGGGATTGGCCTAAAATGTCTTAAAAATCCCCATTTTTGCCAGAACAAGAGGGATGCGCAGAAAAAATGCAGCCGCTCTTGGCTGCCAGACACCCCTCATGCTGCTTGCTGCCCAGAATATAGGGAGAGCTATATTAAAGAGCCAGACGCGCGTCTTAAAATTCTTGTTTTTCAAATGTTGCTAGCTCTTAGACTAATTCACATCCTCAAAAACTAAAAAGTTAAACACTAATTTAATGCTTGTCTCCATCATATGCTGTAAATGAAAGAAAAAAAATAGCACTCACTTGAATTTGTTGTCTATTTCCTGCTGTGATGTTTGAAATCGTCCAGCAAGCTTCTTTCCTGATTGTTTCTTTAGGTGAGGATAAGAGTTGTAATAGGCAAGGCAGGGCATTACAATTTAAAATGACTTGAGTTTGAACATCGTCACCAGTGACAATATTGCCCACAGCTCTTAGTGCTGCAGATACTACACTTTGACTATTGTGACTAGAAAAAAAAAGTTTATAAAATCAGAACTAAAAATCAACTCTTTACTTCAGTTATAAGTGAATTTAAATTTAAGCACATAATTTTAACTTGAAACGTATTGCCTTATGAGGGTTTGTAAAACAGTTAAATACATTAAGTACATTAAGCATAACACCAAACATAAAATGTTAATGCTAAATAGAGATCATATTGAATACCAGAAGCAATAATCCATGAATTTTTCAGGACAACTTTTAAAAAGCCAAACATGTTTTCTTTTTTAACAGAGATCCTGCTGACACCATGATGATTTCACATTTATACTCAGTTAAAAATGCATACAATTTAAAAACACTATTTAATGTTCCAAAATAAACAATTCCTGCAAAACTAACAGTAGAACATGTTAAAACTTATTTTTTTTTTATTTCTTGGTTCTATTTCAGCTGTTACCTTGGATACACTATTATCTTTTTTAAAAACATTCTCTCAATCATTAGAGGCCGTTTGAGAAATCTATAGTAAAGGTACTCTGGGGTGAGGATAAGTCTTCAATTAATATTTTCCTAGTTATGAGAAGCCCAACAATATAAAGCTAATTTAAGTATTCTAGAAGATACTGTTAATTTCAAACATAAAATTATACAAATACAAATGTGAAGACCATCAAAAGGCTCCGGACCCAGGTAGGTTAGTCCTAGTCAATATATGGTCTCCAATGAAGATCAATGGCCTCTGTAAAACTAACAGCCTCTTCCAGTAAACTGTTCCACATGCCCACAACCCTACTAAAAATTATTTTGCCCGATTTCTAGATTAGCCTGAGATTTGAATAACGTAACACGAAAACCCCTCGTCCTGCTTTCAATACAAAACTTTAACCAGGTAACATCTTTAATTTTGATAAATTAAAAAAACTGAATCATGTCCTCTCTGATTCTCCTTAGCTCAAATTATTTGCATAAACGTTGCTCGTTATAGAACATCGATGTACAAGTTCTCATCAATACTTACAAAACCTTAAAAGAATAACAACTGGTTTTTCTTCAAATATTCCCCTCAATATAGTCAGAAATAAAGAAAACAATGCTGGCTTAAGAAATAGAATTAAGAAATCGAAGCCCATGGTAGAAATAAGGATAAATTGGTCTAAAACTTACACCAAAAGCTCTACGAGGCGCCTACAAACACCTGCATCAATCACAGCTTGTATTTTATCATTTGGACCATCTGAGATATATGACAGAGCCCAGCAAGCATCGGCGAGGACATCAGCATCACAGTGAAAGAGGAGTCTAGACAGGACTGGTAAGCAAGGAGATATCTGCACATACAAGAAAAGCCATCAGTAAGTTTTAAATTTCAGTTTCTCTTCCCAAGCATTAAATAAAATAGCTTATTGACTCTCACAATGGTTTGCAAAGGCTTAGATACAACAGTAAACTCATGTTCTAATCCCTAGCCTCAACTTATCAGAGCCAAACTTTAGTCTAAATAATCCATTTAAGATTTCAGAGTGTGTTATATTTAGTACCATAACTTAAAAAACTTACAATCTTAACTTCAGAGCAATTTAACTTAAATTATATGATTGATAATATGAATACCTGTTCAAATTTAGGAGGTGGACTTTTGCCCCTGCATAGATTAGAAAGAGCCCATACAGCATTCCTAGTCATTGACATTCTAGTAGCTTTACTTAGCAATCTGAAATACAAGAAAAAAATTAGGAGTTTCCACATTATTTTAACTAAATAGTGCTTAAATATTAAGGACTATCTAAGATTGAAAATGAAGAGGTGTGGGCAGAACAGAACTTTAAACTAAAATCATGTTTTGAGTTGGAAGAAATTAATAAATGTAACTTACTGTAAAAGAGGAATTAGTATGCCTTGATCTAGGACATAATCTCTGCATTCTGGACTATCACCAGCAATATTTCCTAATGCCCAAACAGCCTAGAAAGATGAATACATTATTTGCAAATAAAATCAATAATTATTATTGTAACAAGTACTTGAATTAAATTAAAAAAAAAAAAGACCCTGGTTGCACACCTCAAATTACAAAACTTCACTAGTTAGAAAGCATTTTAAATTTAAATATACTTAATAGTTTTCCAGAGGACACGGAAAAGGTCCTTACTAGTGGCAAAAGCAAAATAAAGGGGAAAATTGATAATCCTTTTAAAATCCATGTATACTAAAAACAATTACAAGTATTTTCATCATTAACGAATAGAAACTGGCAAAGATAAACATTTTAAATCATTGAGTTTTCTTTCCTTGTCGGCCAACAATAACATAGGTTTCCAATCACATGAATAAAAGCTTAGCCACATCTGCTAAAAAGGTTATAATTAGACTTCTACATAACATGGAAATTCCAAACACATTCTATCAGATGCAGAAAAATGTACTTTTTCTTTAGGTTTAAATTTTAGTCTCCTATTGATATAATTTTCAAGTATCAAAAATCGCAAAAAACATTTTAAAGGTTAACTGTTAATCAGTAGCCTAGCTAGGGGGTTAAAATTGCGCCCCCTTCCCTTAGAGGTCGCTCTGATGGGAGGTCATTGTGAATTCCTTAAATGTCCTTACTCCAAAAATTTTGATTTATTTATTCGAAAAATTTGCAGACAAAGTTGCAAATTTTTTTTTTTTTTTTTTGCTTTCTTTTAGCATTTTTAATGGTGCTCAGTGTTCCCCCTCATGTTATGTGTGCATGATATGTCTGCTTGTTCGTTTTATTGGGAAAAATTCAAGTTTTATTTTTGACAAGTTATTTGTTCAATTTTAGAATTTTTGTCTCGCCAACAATTTTAGTTCGGGGCCTTCCTACCTTTCCCCATCTTTTCACATAAATTCAAAAAACAAATAATTCTTGCAATTCATTATTGAACATAGTGTGTTTTTTTTCCACACGACAGCTTTTATTTAAAATAGAATTTGTTTTAAAACAAACACTAGAAAAATGTATAAAATAAACATAATTTGTGCATTTTAAATACAAATCAAAGCATTGATTCTATTGTACTTAGAAAATCAAAGAAAATATAAAAAGCATAATTAAACTGAAATTGGCTTAATAAATACGACTCCTTGCATACAGGCGAAATATAAGTTCGCTATTTTAGGTCTCTGATTTTTTTATGAATAAATACTTTTTATTTTAAGTATTTAAAATGTAGCAGAGACCGGCCGTTATTTAATACTAATATTATCTATGAGGGGAATTAGGAGAGGGGCAATTGTTCCCTCCGTGGCTTTAAAGTACCAGATGTATTTTCTTGATTTTTTTGAAATTTTAAATACAGCGCATAAAAACACGGGACAACAATAGAGACGGTATTAGCGAGTACCACAACGACTGTGCTTGAACTGAGAATGATTAAAAAAAAAAAAAACTGATTAGCATGTATATTTGTGTATGGTTTTAAAAAAGTGACTCGCCCCACTGAAGTAGCGCAGAGTACATGCATCTTCCCTCAACATTCACTTGGCATTTTCATGTTCATAGAAACAATAGCTATATTTATTTATTTTGACAATAGAAAGAGCACTGGCCTGATTACAAATCGAGCTCAATCCCTCCCAATAATACTGAACCGGTAATGAGTATAAAGAACAAAGTAGAGCTATATACAGTTTAAAAGTGAGAGCCCTTCATTAAAGTAAATAAAAAATAGAAAAATTTCCAAAATAAGAAATCAAAACTCACTAAAAGATTTATTATTATTATTTTTTTTTTTTTGAACTTTCGAACCTTCTATACTGAGCCATCGAAGCACAAACAACATTTGAAAACGTTACTCGTTCAAAACCGCGCGCCGCTGTACTTGTGTTACTCATTTTTGGAATCTTCATTTAATGTAGATTCTCAGAGCCTGATTACCGCACGGGCAAGGGGGGCACAGGTCCCTCCTCTTAGATTTCAGCGGAGCCCAAAATCTCATTACTTTATCCAACGTCTTTTAAATACTAAATGCCCACTGTATGTTTTACTATTAATGCTAAAAGCTTACTGTGTATGTCGACGCATATTTTTGTCTTAATAATTTGATAGCATTATTATTATAATTTTAAAGTTTGATCTTTGCACAAAACTTTTATTTAATTCTGGTATTGTAAGAATTTTTTAACTCGTAACACGTAACTGATATGAAAAGGCAAGGAATAGAAATGTGCCCCATGTCCAATGTCAGAATAATCAGGCTCTGTAGATTCTTGGTACAAATTTTTAGAATCGCGAAATTTGCAATAGCCGTTTTTCAGAAACCTTTCCCTCCCCATTCTGAGAAATACAAATTATTCTCTTACTAGTTTTCGCCACGGAAAACATAATACCAACAGAGAAGTTATTTTCTGTCATCATACAATTGCATTCCAAAAATCTGTATCCGAAATGTTTTCAACAAAAGCTCGCCGATTTTTAAAATCGTAGAGCGTTATTTCTGAAGAATAATACCTAATTGATAAGTTCAAGTGATATCGTGAAAAAAAAAAAAAAACGGTTGGAATGAAACGGAGAGAAAAGGTTTGTTTCTATCTGTTTTAAGTGGGTATAAGACCGACCGATTTCAGATCGGCCTATTATACATACTCCAGACCCCATATAACTAAATTTTATCCTGCCAGATAGATTTAAGCTTGTATCCAACCCAAATCTACCAAAACAATGTTGCACATTTTATATCATTTGTCTTGTAGCGTGGGGAGCGCAGTTTGCGCTGCTCGGAGTCTTTCAAATTTTAATTTTTTAGTCTGTTTGGACTTGATCTTTTTTTACTTCCTTTTACGTAGTTAAGGAAGTATTGTGATCGCAAAAAAAAATAACTCAAATTTGAGTCTAAATTTTGATTTTGCTTACCCCCGAATGAATGTTCAGTAGTTTTTTCGACCTGTCAGCACGTGCATATGTACCTACCAACATATAAGCAGCCGAAAAATTCTTTTCAACCACCCCCGAGTTAATTACGACGAGTTTTCTCGTGACGTCTGTATGTACGTATGTGCGGATGTATGTGCGTATGTGGCTCGCATAACTCAAAAACTATATGCCGTAGAAGCTTCTAGCTTGGTATGCAGGCTCTGAGGATGGTCTAGTTGTGCACCTCCTCTTGTGGTTGCATTTGAAGGTTCCCAAGGGGGTGTTTTACCCCTTTTTTGGTGTAAATCAGTGTTAATTTCAATGCAGACTCAAGTCATATGAATTGGAGCAACCACTTGGCGATATGTCGCCAAGCTTTTGGTCGGCAAGTGTTTGACGCCAACTTTGCGACATATCGGCAAGTTGGCGACAAATTCGGGGAAAAATTTGTTTTTTGAATTTGGGTTCAACTTGGCGCTATTGGCGATATTTTGCGAAAAATTCACTGAATGATATTAAAATCAGCAATATTTAGAAAATTAACTATTGTAAAATATTTTTTGCATTGTTTCGTGGCAGATTAGGGGAGTAAATATTTGAATTGTTACCTTGCTCACTCCAAGCACTTTTTTTAACACTACTTCCTTTTACACGTAAAAGGAAGTAGTGTGGGGTCCATACCAGATTTTTTTTTTTAATCGGTCAAAATGCCGCCCCCCCTGGTTGCTGCGCCCGTGGCAAGAGCCACTCCTGCCAACCCCTAGCTACGCCACTGCTGTTAATTAATGTCATCCAAAGGTGCAGTCTAGCTAAGAACAGTCTTGGTCAACTCTACTTTCAAATAAATATATTTTTTTTTTTTTTTCAAAATCGATTCATTCGTTTAGGAGCTAGACTGCCACAGACAGATCCGTAAACCATATAACCCAGGGTTTCCGCTACGGTCGCATTTTTTGCAAAATGCGAAAATACTATCTGAATTGCGAAAATGGAGCAAAGCATTTTCGCTTAAATATAATAAGGAAACAAAAAAAAAAAAGGTGCATGATCCGAAAAAGAAAGCAATCATGGCGATATTGATCATTATCTTATTATAAATCTCACCAAACATGTATTAGGTTCAACAATATATTTTCTTAATGGGCATTATGTCCCCTTATTAGATGCATTATTGGGGTCCAAAAAACCTTTGTGTTCTCTTAATACTAAGTACTATTCTGAATTTTTCATTACATATTTAAAAAGACTAATACCTACTGTGTATTTATTTCTTTAAATATGTCACAACTGACTTTTGAATTTAACTTTCAAAAAGAGATTAAGCATAGGGAAGTCGTTGAACAGGTATGTTACTTATTTATTAACCTTCGGCATTTTCACATTTTGCTAAAGGCCCCCAATTTAAGCGTTTTTGCTAAAAAACTTTAAAAACTTATCTTAAACCCTATTATTACCCTCTTTCTTGTTATGCTGGGGGTTAAAAATAAAGATATAAGGAAAAAAATGAGGGCAAAATATTGGAAGATTGCAGATGTTAAAACCAGCATAAATTATGCTGAATGTTGATTCTGATTCTACGACCATAGCTTTACCTGCTCTTGGACATCTTCATATTCTGAATCAAGTAGCCTGATGAAAATTGGCACAGCTTCAGCTTCTATGACAATCTTTGTTTGTACAGACGTCCCAGAAGCTATATTGGTTAGAGCCCAAGCAGCTTCAAACTAAAATTAAAAAAAAAAAAAAAAAAAATTACTTAATTTATTTGACAACTTCAAATTACATTTTTCTAATCAAGCAAGAGATGGAATCTATAAAAAAAA